>JAQBSW010006087.1:0-51565 GCA_029291075.1 Eudiplozoon nipponicum
AGTCCAGGTTTATGAATAAAGCCATTAGCATCCTTCATTTATATGAACCAGACATTGTAGTTTTTAATTGACGATTAAAATTAATGGTACCTATATGAATAATAACTTGACAATGGCCTTTAATTGGACCCTTTTTAAATGTTTCGAAAGACGTACTTATCACAATTGTGTATTTAGTTTTGCGCACCTAGTTATAAATTAGTCCAAATATGACCAAAAGAAAGAACCATATTTGAACTAACTTTTAACTAGGTGTGCAACACCTAATACACAATTGAACATATTTTAGTTCTCCGCCACATGCAGTATCTTAGTACTCATCACATCTGACAGGCTGATGTTAGCTACGGGTAAATATTAGTGCCACATTCGACTGCATTAATGTGGGTTTTGGTAGCAACAGACCATCGGCTGTGAGAGATTATTCAAATGGGAGCTGCATATGCGTGTTTGCCCGAAAGCCACAACATCAGTTCGACTTCCGAATAATGAAAACTTATTTATATGAGCATGGTAGAGAAAGGCCAATATATCATATTCGAATAGAATTATTAATAAACTAAGCTCTGCATTCGATTAAATTGCATTGTCTGGCGCGAAATTAAAATTAGACAATGTGACACTGCTAAATGTCATTTATTCATTACCATTCATTTACCATGAATTAAGCCTGATATTTTTCATATTTTATTGTATTACATTCAACTTCGAAGGTAAATATAAACCACTTGAACGTTTATTTCATTTGTTACACCATCACTAACAAAACCTTTTTGGCTGCCTTTTGCTGCCGTGCAAGGATTCACTTGTTAATATAATTGTCATTGATCCTAGCGAAAATATATTTTTCGTTACAGCTAATCATGTGTTGCTTGCAATATATTGAAAAATTGCCCTGGTGTTAGGTAGGATTTACAAAGCAAATTCAAACTGCGTAAGAACAGATTATATTAAACATATCTAAAGGAGCGAAATCAAAACAAAATCCACACATACTCCCAGTATTCAACGGCAGGGTCAGTCGGCTTGTCGGCGAAATTCTTTACAGTCGCATTTGTATTAGTCACTTGACAGCGCTCCGTATTCCACCAATTATCGCAGCTTGTCCACGGCAATTTGCTCGTGAATGAACTAAACAGAAAGTGAAGTGTCCACGCCAATATAACGTTGTAGTAACAGTTAAGGCAAAACACAATTATCGCGCCAGCTACCCCGATACCTAGACGTGTACCGCAAAAATAAATTTCCACAGGAAATGATTATAAAACAAGCGTAAAAGTTAAAGCAAAGAGTACTTTTTTAAAGATTTTTTTAGACATTGGCTTTAATTGAAATTTCACAATTTTTTGTGAATCTACCAATATTGCCCGCATCGCTTTGGGCGAGCCTGTATTGTAAACAGTTAGTTAACACAGTCAAAAATATTTCGCATAGAAATGAAGAAAATGACGCTGGAAACTGTGTCATGAATTACCTGGATTATATTTTTTACTTTCCGAAATAGGTCCTTTGAAAATAAGCAAATGAGGATACGCGAGATTTGCAATAACTTCAGTAACCTTTTTCTTATTAACTGTATAGCTAAATTTTGCGTTCTGTTCTGTTTGGTAAGCATTTTTTATTTCGCTTAAATTTAATAATTTCACCTAGTAATCAAAAATAGACAACCCACATGAGCATTAATTGATTACAATCAACTTATCAATTCTCAATGCAAGTTAATGTTCTTTAATGCATCTGCAATAATTTAAAATTGAAAAATTGCCTGAACTGTTCGAATTTACAATTTCATATATTTTTAAGGCATGCTTCTTGTGTATTTTAATAGTGCAGTTCGAACAATCAATGTTTTTGCGAGTTTTATTACCTTTTATTTAAATCAGGTTTCCTGGTTTAAAAAAACTCCAGTCATATTATAAATATTCAAAAATGTGTCGGAATGTTCATCAGTCAGACATTAGGAAACATTTCACATTTCCTTATCAGCAATTTTAATAGAAGGTAGGCTGGCTGACTAGTTTCAAACCGCAATCCATGCATAGTCTATTAAAATCCAAAAGTCAGCATTGAATAAGCTTAATTTCCCATACGAAGAAATTAGGTCAGATGCCGGCTCCAGGATATATTTTATTTTTATTATCAGATATGAATGTGACAGGTCCATAAGTTGGATTAGTGCATGTCTGATGAAAAAATGTTTGATTGTTTTCTAGACATACGGCATTTAATCATACGTGTAGTGTCAGCAAGTTGATTAGCTGCAATAGGCGTACCGGTTTTATGTTGATATAAAATACACATTCACGAAGTAGAAAAAGACAACGGACACGGCGACTAAAAGAATCTGTACATTTAGCAAAATAAATAAGCACCAAATCTGACAACGAAGAGCCCAATTAGGCAAAAACGCACACAGATATGCATAAGAAACATATCTGCAAACCTTTCTTAATCAGATGGTATGCTTAGTCCAAATAAACAACTGGATGACACTAAATTAATGACCAAATGTCAATCATTTATAAAACCAGTGACATAAACTCACGTACAATAGCTAGCCAATATTTTTTTCAACCGTCCACACATAGTGAAATATATAATACAAGCAAAAATGTCTGTAATTCATTCAATTAAACAATAATTGATTGCGTGGATGGTGGTAACAATTGTTTCAATCAAGTTGGTGAGATGGAAGTAAACACCAATCTCATTGTGCTTAACCTGTCGTCGAACAATATAGCGAAATCGCCGTTAGTCGCACTTAATAAAGCTTTTCGACATTTCATGATCATCATCAGAACACGACGGAAAACTGACTAGCGAGGATCAGATCGCAATGCATACATATGTAAGGTAAATATAGATTTACGGCTACCAACTCTATTAGTCGAGCATACTTAGCATTTTACTGGAACTGTCTGCTGCACATTGTCAATGTGGAAACAAAAATAAATTACTGCACCTTTCGCCACATTTATATGGGTAATACAATTAAAAAAATAATTGATTGTGCGAGCGGTAGTAAAAATTATTTCAATCAAGTTCGTATGATTCAAGTAAACATCCATCTAATTGTATTTAACCAGTCGTTTAACTCTTAATCTTATTGAAATCCATGTTTTCTAAATATATAATTTAAGTTTTGTGCATATAAAGCTATTCGAAATTGTTTTTTCAAGATCTTATTAAAAATATTCTTAAATGAATTTCCCATCATCAATTCAGCGCATTTGGTTTTCTTCCTACAGAATTACTAATAACACTTTACAAAGGAACAAAATGGATATTAATTCAGATATATATATATATATATATATATATATACAGTGTATAATATTCCTTTGACTGAATTAAATGTGCCAAGCTAGTAGGTAGAAATAAAAACACTATGTAAACTTTCCGAGCTTCAGAGAAACGTTGAGAAGCCCTAAAGTGTTTTATCCTGAATTTAAATTCCGGTTGCGGTAATTATGCCTTAAATAGAGAAAACGAAACCGAACTACCTGATAGATATCACTATTAAACTTATTATATTTTAGTTAATACCGATGGCAGATATGAGTGTAAACACACACTCGTATATATAATGGGAATCATTATTATAATCAAGGTTGCGGTCTTGATATAAACACCTGACCCATTAATTACTTACATATGTCAGTATAAACTAAGAATTTAATAGTGTAGAAAAGGCAATTCATCCAGTAGACCGGTTTCGTCCTTATTGGGAACTCATCAAGTATGGGCCAGAATTTGCCGCGGACAGGATACGAACCTGGGCACGTCTGCTTCGGAATCTGGTGCTCTAACCACTGAGCTATCCTGCCGCACACTACAATACACACAATTTTCAGTTATATACTAACTAATGTAACTTGGTTAATCAATTTTTCCTTTAGGTGGAGCTCATATGGCATCCATTTAGACCCAAAGTTCCAACTAACCATGCCCAATCTGTCATTAATGTTCGTTTAATTATATAAATGTTCATTTCAATACCACTTCCCCATGTAATGTGGTGTCTGTTCAGTAATGACAGATTGGGCATGGTTAGTTGGAACTTTGGGTCTAAATGGATTCCATATGAGCTCCACCTAAAGGGAAAATTGACTAACCAAGTTACATTAGTTAGTATATAACTGAAAATTGTGTGTAGTGTATTGTGCGGTAGGATAGCTCAGTGGTTAGAGCACCAGATTCCGAAGCAGACGTGCCCAGGTTCGTATCCTGTCCGCGGCTAATTTTGGCCAGTACTTGATGAGTTCCCAATAAGGACGAAACCGGTCTACTGGATGAATTGCCTTTTCTACACTATACAATTCTTAGTTTATACTGACATATGTAAGTAATTAATGGGTCAGGTGTTTATATCAAGAGCGCAACCTTGATTATAATAATTGTTATCACCACCCGCGCAACCAATGTTCGTTTAATGGGAATCATGTTTATTTCAAGTTTGCAATCTTTAATTAATTAACTGCTGTCACCGCCCGCGAAATCATTGGTAGTTTATATTGACTTATATCTGTATTCTATAATTATTACGGATTTAACTGTTATTATATTCATTACATTAGTACTTCGTATTTCTGTGTAACTTTTCTTAAAAATATTTTATTTTAAAAGACGAATTTGAATATATAAAATGACTCGATGCAGATATCTGTTTATAGGTGTTTATTATTTAGTCTAATATTTGCATAACATATTAAATGTATACCGTTAAAAAGACCGTCCTCGTTATTTAGGCTGATTTGATGTAGTATAGCTTACGAACATATGATGCAGAACTTGTCATTATGAATAAGTTTAAATATTATTAACACTCTCATGCAAAGATAAATATATTTTATAAAGCGGGTAAGTTGGGAAAATGTGAAACAAATGTATAAGGATTATTATTCTAGTCCTGATAATTCTAGCATCTACTAGAAGTTTGGCGTGCATGTACCAAAAGGTCTAGTTGATTAATTGTATTTGATATATTTTAAAATGCTTAGTTTATACTGTAAGCATCATTTTTAAACTTTTTATTAAATGCTTTAAATATATATATATATATATATTTATATATATGTATATATATATATATATATATTTATATTTATATAAACACCAAATAAACACAAGTCATGTCTAGGGGATGATATTGTGTCCTAACATTAGTAGATCTGTAATTTAACAAAATTACAATTATTGACCAATGTGTAATTTATTTTGATAATTATACAACCAAGTATTCTTTAAACGGAAGGCTTATCAATACAAATATATAGCTACATTACCGAAAATCGCATTCAGTGTGTGGCTTTATTTGCCTAGGAGACATATTTTTGAGCTCTGAACCAAGTGCATCAGTTTTAATTCCTTGTAGTGAACTGTCTATCTACTACGAATGTTTGCTGAAAAAGCATTCTGAAATAAATACCAATTCTATTGTATTTAACCAGTCGTCGCACAACGAAACAAACTACCGTCAGACAAACGCATTGACGCGTTTCGACCTGCGATGATCATCATCAAATGACTAGCGAAGATCAAACCGCATTGCATATATTTAGAAAGCAAAATTGAATATGGCCCACACCTAGTCTGCATTAATTATAATTTGTCAGGAAATATCGGTTGGATTTCTATCTTTCACAGATATATATATATATATATATATATATATATATATATATATATATATATATATATATATATAGGTACATAATTGAACAATCACTGATTGCGTGGGTGGTGTAATAATTGTTAAATCATGTTTGTATTTGAGTAAAATAATTCAATCCCATTGCATTTAACCAGTCGCGAAGCATATTTATGCAAGCTCGCAAACTTTATTCAAAGAAATGATATCACCACCCGCGTAATTAATGATTTTTTATATTTATTAGATATATATATATATATATATATATATATATAATAATTTTTACTAAACATTTTGTCTTAATAATTTGCTCTTGTAAATTCATAAAATCAGTTGAGTAAATAGCACGCGTTTATTCAAACAAAATACCGAACTAAAAGTTACGTTAACGCGCACTGAATTAAATACGCGTCTTTTATTAATCCAGCGGCTGAAACTAATCTGAACATGCTGCAATTAACACTGAAATAAATATTATGCAGTTACGGAGCATTTAAAGGTTCTAAATATGAGTAACATTTATGATATCTTTCGTTATGTAGCTAGAATATTGTATAATTTTAGATAAAGCTTCTCCGAAATATTAAGGAAAGGTATGTTTTTAGCATTTTAATAGTTTATAATTTTCCGAAGCCTCCAATTGTTTGCCTGGCGTTTCACGTCCTCTTTTCCTCAAATTTTTTCTCTGAATTAAACAACACAGAAAATTCAATTGATATATCTTTCCTTATATTAATTATATATTCTGTGTTACTTTATTTGAAAAGAAGAAGAATAATGGGAATGTTGATATGTCTGGAAGAAAATACAAGAAATTTTGGACAAAGAACTAACAGCTTCCATGACATTAAAAATTATAGAACAATCAATGAAGCTGAGCTGAAAATAACGACATTTTGAATTAAAACACAACGCAAAAGTTAAAATTTGCTTAAGAAAATATGTCTAGTAATGAAAACTGCATCTGTTGTTTGGCTTTAAATTTTAGTTCAAAGAATAGAAACGAAATCCATGATATATAAAATAAAGAATAAATCAAGTTCAAGAAGACCACCTTCATGATCCTGTTGATAACATTGTTACTAATACCAAACAGAATATAAAGAATTTTAATGATTTCGTTTTCTTTTCTTGATAACTTACGCAGAAATTGTCAAAACCAGTAAAAAAATAAATGGAGTAATATTTTCAATTAAACAGAAACGTCACACAATACTCTCCTGTCTGTTTTAACGAATACTTGGAGTCTAAATATCTGCCACTTTTTTATGCCTGTATATTTTTATTATAATAAAAGCCAGTTTGGGCCACTAGTTTCATATCAAGATTACCACAAAGTTAACTTTTTCTTACCTTTAAATATCGGGCATATTTCCCACGCCTGTATGCCACCTTGTGACATTAATTGACCGAGAGCGACTTCAAGAAAAAATACAGGAATTCCACCACATATAACACTGACGAAGTAAGGAATTAAGAATGCACCTATAAAAATGAATAACATGCAGTAAATTTAGTATATATTTGTACATATATATCATTGAAAAATAGCAAGCTAGACTATCTTTTTGTTATATTTTGGCCAACAAACCTATCGGTCCTAATTATCGCCGAGTTTTCGAGATATTAGTAACTCTACTGTGTGTAACTAATTGAAGCCAGATTGATTGATTCGTCGATGATTTAAATAGGAATCCAAGATCTATGCGCCACATGAATAACAATTGAAATTAAGTCAGCTGCGATTACTTTCAGTTGTTCAATTTGCAAATTTTCTTTTGTTAGACGTTTTATTTGCCTCGAAATTTATAATAATATACAGTCCCTCCATTTATTGAATCATATACATGAACATTTTTACGTTTTCATTCGTTATTTAATTTAATTTGAAGTCATATTAGCTTACATTAAGCGAGTAGGCATAACTGATTGAAGGTACGAAGTGTTAAATAAATCTTTTTGCCGTTAGTTTTTTAAAAATTTTATCTGCTTAGCGTAAGATTAACCATTCAGTTTTTACCTGATTATCGGGTTGCGATCCGATTTGTTTGCATCCACTGTCTTCCTGGTTTTTGTTCCAAAATTTTCGATATCCAGATACGGATATCTTTTTCAATGGACAACTCATCACAATAAGTTGACAATCAATATGTCAAGTGGAAATATTAGTTTAAACTGCCCCATTTATACTTGTTGTTAGATCTCTTAAGCATAACATGTTTTTTTTAAAAACAAAATTCTACGAAAGTGTATATGTCTGCATGTGTACACGCTTCGAAATGAGATTACAGTGATTTAGTCACAATTAATGACAACTCACTAGATAAGCGTACGCCATGCCTGTGTGTATGTATTCTCGTTTGTTTTTGATTGAGGAGTAATCACCTACTGCACGTGTACACTCATCCCAGTGAAATTACAGCGATTTAGCAACATCTGACTAATCACTTGATAAGCTTATGCCACGTCTGTGTGTTTGTGTGCGTGTGAGCGTTTGCTTAAGACTGAGAAATAATCTGTTACATGTAATTAACGGCACATGTAATAGAAATTCACATTAAACTAAAATGATAACTGCCATTTCCTAAATGCACACGTCAGACCTATTTTTACACGTACTATCCTAAATGAAGTAATTACGAGTGGCATCCTGGTGAGGACGTGCAAGATACTGTGAATAAAGTAAATAATTTAGAGTTAGCAAAATCAAGTTAGAAACGGAAAAGAATTATATTAAGGAGGATAGTTAAAATAAAATAAAAAGGGGGATCGTAAAAGAAGTTGAAAATTGTCTGATAAAGAAAGATGCAAACATAAATGTTTGTTAAAAGGTGCTACACTAACAACAGAACGTAAGATAACAGATAAAATAAGATAACAAGTAATCAAGGATGAAATAATAAGATAATCAAAAATAAATTAGGCGATATTGAATTACTCACTCTCCACCTCTGTAAGTTAATATCAGTCCAGTGTTCTTATTCTTTTACTTGAGCGAGTTTCTGATTCTGATTCTGATTCGTGCAATCTTCGTTTTCTACCATTATTTAGTGCTGTATTCCAAATAGGACCTAGTGATTTTTCTACAGCTGTTTCATTCATTATGTCATTTCTCGATTTTATTTCGATGGATTCACTTCAGACATGATAGAAAGTTAGGAAATTTGGGCATCTATAGACAGACCACAGTTAGGACGTGTCCTGCTGTAACTAATCGAGTGGTAAACCTATCTAAAATAAATCTTAATGAGAAACAGCTGGAAATGCTTAATCGTGGTCTGAATGCAGCTATCCAAATTGAGAAATCACCAAAAAATGAGATAATTACTGAGGCTGTTAAAACAGCACAATACCTCTCAGACAAGGATAAAGTTAGGTTTGAATTAGACGTAGCCGCAGCTGTGCTAACGTACGCAGAGGAAAAATATAAACCAAATTATGAAATAAAACATCTCAAGAAAGAGTTAATAGCAAACAGTGTGATATGTATGAAAGCAGACAAAGGAGGAGCGACGATTCTGATGAGTCAATCTGAATATATTGATAAAATGTATGAACAACTAGACAATATAGAGGTATACACTAAAATTAATAAAGATCCTACGGATAAGCTACAAGGAGAAGTTAAATTATTGGTCAATAACATGATTGCTGAAGGAGAATTAGATCAAGCGCATGGTAACGCTCTCATACAAAGAGATACAGTCGCTCCTAGAGTGTACGGTTTAGTAAAGATACATAAACCAGTGCAACCCTTTGAGAGTTATTGTTAATGTCCAACACTCTCCAACATATAAAATGTCTAAGTTTCTATGCCATAGAATAAAGAAATATTCGTACTTCTTAGACCATACTTTGATGAATTCATACCATTTGGTTGAGATTGTAGATAAATGTGAGCTTAATGAAAACGATAGATTGGCGAGTTTAGATGTGGTGTCAATGTACACCAATATACCAGTACCTAAAGCACTAGACTATTTTCAGCGTTTCCTGGTTGATCATCCAGTAATATTGGAAGGAAGCAAAATGACGATAAGACACGTCATGGAGATGATGTACGTATGTATGTCCTCCACTTATTTTAAATTTAGGAATGCATTTTATAAGCAGATTAGAGGTGTTCCAATGGGACAACCACTGTCAGTTCCAATAGCTAATATCTTCATGCATTACATGGAGAAGACTCTCTTAGATATAACGCCCCTAAATCCTAAATTGTATGTACGATATTTGGATGATATATTAGTTATTTGGAATCACGGGGAGGATCAACTGATAAATTTCTTAAACATAGCAAATCAGGTGAGCGAGCTTAAATTTACAATTGAAAATGAATCATGTGGCGAATTACCATTTCTGGATGTCAAGTTAATTAGAAATGGTACAAAACTAGAACGGGATGTTTATAGGAAGGATACTTACTCAGGTATCCTTCTTAATTTCAATTCAAATCATCCATATAGAATGAAAATCGGTATCTTAAAATCGATGATAATAAGAAGCTTAAGATTAACAGATAAAAAGCATAGAGAGATTGAATTAGGGAGACTGCGAGAAATATTCAGTGCTAATGGGTATCCTCTAAAGTTAATTGAAGCAACTATAATGAGCGTTATAAGTAAATTTAATCATGACTGGAAGTACGTGAAGTCAAATAAATCAAAAGATGACCGGAGGGTAATGGTTATACCTGACTCTAAACTAAGTAGAAAAATCAAATGGTAGCATCAAATACAATATACGTACTATTTTAAAACAGATCCTTACTCTAGGTATTAAACTTCCCAACCAAAAGGAGAAAATAGAACCGTTAGACACATCAGGAGTATATGAAATTCAATGTAACGACTGTTACCTGATGTATGTGGGTGAAACCATGCGCCCAATTAAGGTTAGAAGAGGGGAACATAAAACCGCATGCAAGTATGCCCATGTTAATAGATCAGATCTTGCACGCCATACAGTAGAGACAGGACACACAATTAATTGGGATGGGTGCAGACGTATATCAATTTGTAGCCGTAGCAGATCGACTAGACTGATTAGAGAATACATCGAAATTAAATCGAGTAATGATATAATGCAGCAGCCGTAGAAAAATCACTAGGTCTGATTTGGAATACAGCACTAAATAAAGGTAGGAAGCGAATAGTGCACGAATCAGAATCAAAAACTTGCTCAAATAAAAGAGTAAGAACACTGGACTGATATTAACTTACAGAGGTGGAGGGTGAGTAATGCAATATCGCCTAATTTATTTTCTGATTATCTTATTATTTCATCCTTGATTACTTGTTATCTTATTTTATCTGTTATCTGACGTTCTGTTGTTAGTGTAGCACCTTTTAACAAACATTTATGTTTGCATCTTTCTTTATCAGACAATTTTCAATTTCTTTTACGACCCCTTTTTTATTTTATTTTAACTATCTACCTTTGTACAATACTTTTCCGTTTCTAATTGGATTTTGCCAACTCTCAATTATTTACTGTATTCACAGTATCTTGCCCCCTCCTCACCGAGATGCCACTCGTAATTACTTCATTTAGGATAGTACGTGTAAAAATAGGTCTGACGTGTGCATTTAGGAAATGACAGTTATCATTTTAGTTTCATGTGAATTCTGTTACACGTGCCGTTAATTACATGTAACAGATTATTTCTCAGTCTTAAGCAAACGCTCACACACACAAACACACAGACGTGGCATACGCTTATCAAGTGATTAGTCAGATGTTGCTAAATCGCTGTAATTTCACTGGGATGAGTGTACACGTGCAGTGGGTGATTACTCCTCAATCAAAAACCAACGAGAATACATACACACGGGCATGGCGTACGCTTATCTAGTGAGTTGTCATTAATTGTGACTAAATCACTGTAATTTCATTTCGAAGCGTGTACACATGCAGACATATACACAAACCAATTTGACATACACTTTCCCAGCATTTTATTTTTGTTATGCTTAAGAGATCTAACAACAAGTATAAATGGGGCAGTTTAAACTAATATTTCCACTTGACATATTGATTGTCAACTTAGTATGATATGAGCTTTCCATTGAAAAAGATATCCGTAACCGGATATCGAAAATTATGGAGAAAAAATCAGGAAGACAGCGGATGCAAACAAATCGGATCGCAACCCGATAATCAGGTAAATGATCCATTCCCTGTCGTGCAACATGTCTCTTTTAAAGCTTCTTTACTTGACGACAAAAAAATTTGAGGAAGTGGTTCAAGTAAATATAAAGAAATGAAGTGAACTAAAGCATTACATACCGCTATTACGTCCAGGTCAGCTTCAAGACAAGACAGGACAACACCGTTAAGCGTATCATCGCCGATCAAAAGACACTTGAATTCGTGTAATCTCTGCTTATTTATGTATGGACTGCTAAGATATGGTAGATTTGCCAGATGGAGCGCCTCCCTTCCGAACAAATTTCTGTGGTAAAACCTGGTTAGCTCATTGTGGCCTTTATTCGGGCTTTTTGCATAGAAGATTGTCTATTAACGATGTGTAGCAGTGCATCTTGAAAACACTGACGAGCTTTGTCTAATCAATGCAAAAATTTTAGACTGTTTATCTTTTATTGATTGATTAAATATTTAAAGAACCCATCGATCAATTAAAAAACAAGCTATGCACCTGGAAATATAATGGAATTATGATTTTACCGACATATGAGTGCTATCTATTTTCCCTTAACCGTCAATTGTGTTATCAGCTCAAGTGATGAGAGCACGGCACAAAACCAAATTCCTATTAAGGAATATATCAAATCTATATCTACAGCTCAAAGGGATACAGAAGTCCCCGATAAGCCTATGGAGAAAGCGAAACACTAAATGGGAATCCTCAATGTGCACATAACGGCGAAAATTCTATTATGGATCCTACGAGATACCACTACATCTTGCCTACGAATTAAATTAAAAAGAAAATTCACAATTTTCGAAAATAGTTCATTGACAACAAAATGTACAATTTATAGACGGTAGTCACGATGACAGTAGAGCGAAATCTGCATTTGTAGTACGTCATTCTAATCAACAAGTCAAAATTGTTTAGCGAAAAGTAAAATCAATGACAACTAGATTCAAATAATTGTCGAAAACTTGTGATGAGTATGAGCTGCAGCGATTCCGATTCAATAGTCAATAAACATTCAAAAAATTGTTTGTCGAAAATTTACCATAGACACCTATGGCACGACTTAACAAAAGATCAACTGGCGCTCAATCAAACTTCCTTAGTGGGGTAAAAGATTTGAAAATGTCCAGGAAGAGGAAGAAGACTGATAGAAACGAGCACTAAATAATAAAAAAATACAAAGTATGTGACAGAGTAGATTTTGTTAAACAATTTTAATTTTCTAAATATTCAGCGCTACCAAAATTAGTTTATCAGACATTATTGCCTCTGCAGAAAATGGATAAAATTTTCAAAAAGTCGCACATATGTTTTACGATTTGTGCTAGATTTTGATTGTCTTTACAGCATCTATATATTCACAAGTAAATCATCACGGTGCTTGTTAAAATGTTCACCGCGCATACGTTTAGTTTTCTAAAAGTATTTTGCTAGATTGACGGAGTACGTAAACTTCAATCGTCAAATCGGCTTGAAGAAGACTTTCAATCAAATCACATAAGTATTAGCATAAATTCGATTCTTGAAATGAGACCTTGTTTGAACCCTTCTTCTCTGTAATATTGCATTGTCGTTTTAAAGCAGAGGCTGTATTAAAAAGATAAGGAAAATCAAAATTTAAAGCAAATAAATGATTAAAAAAACAAGATATTTCTAGAAATAAAATCTCGAAGCTGTTTATACTTTCTATAGTGAAAATGTCGGTTTCGAATAGAATTAATGCAACTTGCCATAACGGTAGAACCAGTAAATGCATTGATTAAAAGAATACATATGTTCGTGTTGAACTGCTTTATTCAAAATTACGTGATACGTATTGTGACTAACACAGGATTTCTTTCTGATAATTTTGTCGGACACAATTCGGATACCATTTTCGGTATCCTGCATTGGTTCACAATACTTCTAAAAAATATTCTTGGGAAGAAGAAGACCTTTAGGGACAATTACTTTAACATTTTCTGCGTGATTCAGACCAAAAACGCTGGTTAATTCATTTCGGCAATTTTCATCTAGTGTGTGTTAAAATAAGTGATATAAAGACCATTTTTTTGTCTGTTTTACTTTGGCTACATGAACGAGTTTGACAATAATAACATAGAACGATTTAATAGCAGAGTGATTAGAAAACAGCAATTCTAACAGTACGTCTATGAAGCTGATAATAAATGTCTTTGTTTAAATCAATTCGCCAAACTAATATCGTTTGAATTGTTCTAATAGCACAATTTTGCACAAACACGAAAGCATTATACCTTTGGTCGGATACAAATGGTGTTTCTCGAAGCTTTGTATGAAAACAGCAAAATGAGGCTGATATCACAATCGCAACGATGAATCATTGCTTAAAAGTAAAAAGCCACTAATCTGCCATAACATTCGTACATTTGACTTGGTCTGTTTCATACCGACAAAATGAGTGCAGGTGTACAACGGGCGAGTGCAAGGTTCGAGTCGAAAAATGTTATAAATGAACGACATTCCTAGATCCAACCACACCGTCTAGAACTTATTGCTACGTGGTCTATTTGTCTAAGAGCTGGAGGTCGCCATTTGGCACACAGCTCTACACTGCGCCTGAGGTGTGTGTCATTAAAGTATAATCTAGGTTTTGCAGACTTATTCAAAAGCCGTTTACCATTATCGCTAAGCATCAAACTTAATTTTGATCTTCAATCGAAATAACATTTGTTGGCAGTGCTAAGATGCAACGTTGATTAAAGTTTTGTTTATTATTGATCTCAGATGACGTCGTCAGGCGTTCTCAATCTGCTATCTTTTTAGTTCAAGAAGCTCCAGTTTGCGAAACATTCTGTGGTACCAAAGTTCGAGGCAATAAAGGGTAGGCAACGATGGTGTGCACAGTTCTGTAGTATTCATAGGGTCTTGGATTTTAAATTCGGATTCACAATATATAACTTTTTTTATTTTATCCAACCTACGTACCAAATTTTAATTTTCGCACATTAAATGCCCCGACGTGAATATCTGATCTGATGTGAAATTCTTCATCTCAAAGAATATGTACCTACTATAGGCCTAAATGACCGAGATAACGTTAGTGGAAAATTTGACAGCTGGTATCGATCGAGACCACATTGTGACTTTTGCTGAAGAAGCCAGTGTTAAGATTATTTGTTGACCTTCTTTTTGTCGAAGTGGTGTCCATAGTTAAAATTCACGTAGTTGATCATGTTACACTTTCGGCACTAATTGCCTCATTTGTGCGTATAATTAGAAGTCACATTGTAAATGACTTTATCTTAATTTGACCCGAACATTGCATTAATACACATGCGTCCAAGAGGTTGCACTACAAATTTGTTCTCTATTATTTCGCCAAAATTACATATTTGGTTAAGGACAAATTGTCATTTACTATTGATGCGTAAGCACTCAACGTATGAGTCAATGAGATTACACTTGTTCATGTTAACTGACATAGTCCTTTTGCTTCTCATGAACTAAATAGTGAGTTCACCCTACATAAAATATAAATGGCTCACCTAGCGGTTGAACCGCCTTCACCGAACGACAATTGGCATCGGCGGCAGCCTTCATACGCCTGGTCCACTCTGCATCCAAGGCAGCAACACGCTCCCCATCCAACATGGTTTCCTCTTCAGCTTCATGCGGTTTCAACTCGATGCCTTCAAATTGAGCTGCCGTGACGGTGTCAACGGTCGACGCATCTGAACCACCACAACTTAAATCAACAAGTAAGGCATTCCTTTTCGGCTTCGACACCGTCAGTTTATCACAATTCGATTCAGTTATCTCGAACGAGGAATAAGACAAAAATAATTCATGTTTATGCAATAAAATAAGTCCTTATATAAGACTTTGAATATCAAAATATACTAAATTGAAAATATGTCATGAAACATCAGTAAGAAATAATCCATTATATACCGAAAGCTACTGAGTGCATGTTTGACTGTTATAAAAGAATACCCGGGGACATTTTCCTACTATTACATTTAATCAAGGTTGCGAACTTGATATAAACATCTGATATACAGTTGTCAGTATAAACTAGGTATTGCATAGTATGGAAAAGGCATTTCAACCAGTAGACCGGTTTCGCCCTTATTGGGGAACTTGTC
Source organism: Eudiplozoon nipponicum (assembly GCA_029291075.1). Lineage (NCBI taxonomy): Eukaryota > Metazoa > Platyhelminthes > Monogenea > Mazocraeidea > Diplozoidae > Eudiplozoon > Eudiplozoon nipponicum. The sequence continues at coordinate 15,923 of JAQBSW010006087.1, forward strand.
ACGTACCGCCCAGAATTTGCCGCGGTCGGGGCTCGAACCTGGGTACGTCTGCTTCGGAATCTGGTGCTCTAACCACAGAGCCACCCTGCCGCACACTACACACAATTTTCAGTTATATACTAACTAATGTGTCTTGGTTAGCCTTTCCTTTAGGTAGAGCTTATATAGCATTCATTTAGCTCTAAAGTTCCAACTAACCATCCTCAATCTGTCATTATCGAACAGATACCACGTTACATGGGGAAGTGGTATTAAAATGAACATTTATATAATTAAACGAACATTGTTTACGCGAGCGTTGATAACAATTATTTTTAATCAAAATTGTGAACTTTATACAAACGCCTGACCCATTATGAACATACATTTGTCAGTATAAACTAGACCGGTTTCGTCTTAATTGGGAACTCATCACGTAGTGCCTACCATGATTTTAGATTAATATAAGTATGACTTCGGTGTCCAATTGAACAATATCACGAACAAGCTCTATTGGAACGAACTACGATGGAGAGCTAGATTTACATATGCGCCTGTAACACTAGCAATAAACATTTTCAGAGTGGTTTATAAAAAGTCGTGCATATTTATTACAAAAAATGCTGATTATATTAATAATATATAATTCAAAAATAAATTTATTGCGAATATGCAGCTAACCTATGAAACGAGATTTTGAACTTTTAAATAATACACGTTAATAATAATGAAAAGCACAGATAAAAATATCTAGAAATGCGGAAAAGTGGTTTCCATAAAACGAATGTTAATTAAATCATTAAAACTCATATTTTTCACAGTCAGGCAACAGGTTTAAAATTTGTATGAGTATATATTTCAAGTTCGCAGAATTCGATGAATTAATTAAAAGCCAGTTTAACACCTATTTACAAAATCAAGAACACTATTAATCTATGATCGTTGAATTAACCATGCAACAGTCTCGTAAAAGTCCAGCACGCTTGTGCGAACCTTCTTTCTTTGTCAAAAAACAACATGAACGATAGGCCTCCAATTAAAAAAATAGAATTTTGATGTTTTAGTTTACTCCGCTGATGATTATCAAGCTAGATAATTTATATTTACAACAGCTTCAGACAATAGCCATACATCGATGGCATTGTATCAAAATTTCCCATAGTGGTCGCAGAAGACTCTCAGCTGATCGATGCTTTTCAAATGATCTCAGTGCTTACCGGAACAGCCGCAAGTCGTAATAAAGCCGTTTGTGCGAGATACTGATTCACATTAGTGCATTTTTTATATTCTCATGCAAGCTCATATGTAAATACAAAATTCTTCTATTGACCTATTATAGCGGTGTTTTGAACCATGAAAAGTGTTCCCAAAATTTAATGTGATAAAATATAAAATCACAATTATATATTTTCTTCTCATATAATTCTTTAATAAATTTCCATTCCTGGTAAAAATAGTCCCATTTAAAACAGACTCAAATTCCAAGCATCTATATTTTTATTTGTATAAAGTCATACGAAGAATGAAATGTGTCAATTACCTCGCCCTCTGAAACTTTTGTGTCGAGGAATTCACTTAAATCACCAACCTCCTCATCATCATCATCCTCAGAACTTTTGGAAGCGTCGTCTTCATCATCGTCTGAGTCCAAGAGTTTCGATTTCTCTATCGGTTAAAAAAGATTTGCAGAGTTACATACATATCTCGATTGCAATTATGATAAATTATTTTACGCCGACTGTATATTGTCATTATCATTATCACTGACCGCAATGCAAAAACCATTGTTAACCGATAATTTACAGCCACATAAAGAGAATTTTTTAAATACAAAAATCAAACCGATCAAAATATTTTATTAATAACGCCATATTGAATAATGTAAAACAAAAAATGGTTACTGGAAAGTAATATTTGAAGGAAAGGCCATATTTCAGATGAAGACACTTCCCTAAGTAGCACAAAGAAACAAGGACACCTAGACCTCTACAAAGTACAACTTATGCCAGATCAACTTTAAGGCAGGGCGACATCGGCAATACAGATTTATTGCGGTTTTCAATATATCCCTGCATAAACGTGACAAACCTCTCACTTCACCACGCCAGACTAAACAAGTAAAGTTAATAAGATAATTATACTATGCAGCAAGATGTCCACTGAGCTTTGTTCGATGCCCTATCCTCCAGGGTGTCCAAACAAGAAATATCATGCACACTTGGACTTCACTCTTGTAAACGAATAGGTGCAAAACTACCCAAGTTAATTATAGTTAACATTAACTGTTTCTGTCATGTCAAGACCTGTCCACCGTGTTTCTTACACCGATCCGAAGCTGACTGAGACATACGTAAGACGTGATTGAGCCAGCCCAATTAATGAAGCCCTACTGGTTTGTCCTACGAAGTGTATATGCTGGCTGAACCAAAAATACATCTACTAATGTCAGCATTGCTTATTCATTGTTGGCAGTTTATACGGGCTACATTTTTCAATTAACGTCGATCAAAATAACTTCAACTTAAAAGGAACAAGTTTTATTATCAAATAACCAAACTTAAAGGCAAAATGAGATATAATGTTCATTTCTGGCTGAATTACCACAAGTTGCTCTATCATCATTTAGTTGACTCGCTCTCATAACATGACTTATATACTGCAGGTCCATACTCGTCTAATGTAGATACATTTAACACAATGCGGTGAGAACGACTGCCAAAGATCTCATGACGAGTGCAATACAAACAAGTAACGGTTTTAACGATAGGGTTTCGACTTCAAATGGCAAAATATTGTTGTCTTGCATAGCCTTGCTGTACACTTATTCACAAAATAATTCAATAAACGGTGCACTCAAATAGAAGCACAAAATATAATTTTGGCGTGTAATCTGAAAGTTCACATATGGGAACATAACAAATAGCATCTACATAATCTCACACATTCATATTCTGTGCTTACACACACACACACACATATATATATATATATATATATATATATATATATATATATATCTTATTAATATAATAACTTCAAAAGTCAAAAGCATTTTTGCCGTTTTTGCATTGTACAGAACTAATAAATTGGTACTTCTAACAGCATGACCTGTGAGTAATAAATGTTTACAAATTTCTGATTTTTGTGCAGGAGCTGCACCCCTCCTTAATAGTTTTTGAAGGAGTTGCTAATGAGCTAGAACGAAACAAACAAATCAGAATCATGAAGCCAGACAAAGGAACGTGCGTAGTTTAGTCAAATACTTAACGACATAACCAAATTTAAATGCGAATAGGTACAACGTGATACTACAGCTAAATTAGAAAATTCTAAACAGAATTATTTCGAAAGTCGAAGCTAATCAAGATATCGACATAGAGCAAAAAACGCATTTATTACAGAATGTAAACATACAAAGCCAGTAGGTTCAGCACAACCGATATTATATGGGTTGCCTAAGGTTCACAAAATGACCAGCAATGATAGAATTCCTCCTTTTAGACCCATTTTATCTATGGTAAACTATTCGCAGCACGGAGCAGCCATATTACCATGCCGCATTATAAAACATAAAAAGAAGAATAGAACACGTGGTACAGGATAGCTTTCAAATTGTGGAAAAAATTCGCGACTTAAATTTAAAAGAGAAGAAAATGTTGTCCCTCGATATAAAGTCCATCTTTACTAGTATTCAAATAAATACAACTGTAGCGGAATCAATGATAGAAGTGGACGACATAGGAGAACTACTTTTATTACGTACATCTAACGTACATAATTAAACGAACATTGGTTGCGCGGGTGGTGATAACAATTATTATAATCAAGGTTGCGGTCTTGATATAAACACCTGACCCATTAATTACTTACATATGTCAATTCTTAGTTTATACTGACATATGTAAGTAATTAATGGGTCAAATGTTATATCAAGACCACAACATATCCTCAACAATCTAACATACAGTCGTAATCCAAGGATTATTTTACAGACAAATTGACGGCATAGGTATGGGTAGTCCTCTTGGACCAGTATTGGCAGACATATACATGCATAATTTAGAAACAATTGGATTAAAACCATTTATCAACGAAGCTCATTCTTACCTACGTTACGTTGACGACACTTTCATGGTCGTTGAAAAGAATAAAGATACAAATGCATTGATACATCACATAAACAAGGTAGACCAAACAATCAAGTTTACAATAGAAGAAGAACAAGACGGATATTTGTCTTTTCTAGATGTAGGAATAACGAGAGATGAGGAGGTACCATCTTGAGGTCGGTTCAAAAGAAATCAAGCTGTACTGGGCAGTATATCTACTATTTCAGTAGTGTGCCAAGGGCGTACAAAAGGAACCTGATAATCAATTTGGACACATGATGCGCAGGATTTGTTCACCCAACAACATTGAATTAGAGCTAAATTTCACTCGCGAAGCGTTGAGAAATAATGGCTATCCCGACTGGTTTATCGAATATAATTTGAGGCAACGCAACAAAATCGAGGCCAATTTGGAGGAAAACAAAATACCTCAGAGATTAACGCTTAGTATTTCCTTTGGAGATGATCTTCCAGCTGAGATCCTCAAAAGAAAAGCATTTCGAGCGACAAAAGCACAGTTTCCATCAATACAGATGAAAGTTGATTTAAACACAATCAAACTTATGCGAACTAACGAAAATGATAACCTCTCTGTGACGTCAGCACCTTTATCTGTATACAAATTTCAATGTACCAGCAACGCTCAGTACATCGAAAAATCTAAAAAGAGGCTTAAAACTACAAAATCAGTATCGTCCTCAAAAACTGTTAAAGAGGGGTGCAGCTCCTGCACAAAAATCAGCAATTTGTGAACATGTACTACTCACAGTTCATGCTGTTATTAGTAACAATTTTTTAGTTCTGTATAAGGCAAAAACGGAAAAATACTTCGGCTTTTGAAGCTATTGCAATCAATAAGCTAAACTCCTGCTTAAACGTGCAAAAAGTAAATTAAAAAGAAACAAATTTGGACTAGAACAAAAAATAACTAACATGCCTTCAAAATACGACACACCTGTCAATTAAGCACGATCTCACAATGAAAGCGATGACACTCATGACTTTACGAAAAATGAGTTGTCTAAATTGCGCAAAACAAAGACAGACACAGCGAAGAGGGGATTGGTTACGACAAATGTATAGTTAGGATTGGATGAGCAAAATATTAACGGAATCCAGATTAATGGCTGTAAATACTGGTAGAAATAAGATTTATTAATAAATGTTACTCCATGAAGTACGTTCTCTTTTTCTCATATTTAAAAAATAGTGAAGCTTGTAATGATAAATGAATAAATAAATAAACATATATATATATATATATATATATATATATATATATATATTCTAAAGTTAAATAGGCAGCATAGTCAAGTTTATAAAATAATTACTGTGGGCCTACTAAAGCAATACAGATTAAAATGACATGACGATGATTAATCAGTCAGTCAGTTCTTCAACTATGCCTATGAACTATTATACACTTATTATTATATAAGTCAATAAATCAGCTGTCTACCTGTGCTACTACATGAGATACTTGCGTTTTTCCATAAATGGCGAAGGTTAGCGTAGGCTACTTGTTTTTCTCTTACATGTGATTCACAAAATGAGCTGTGATGGTGTAAAATAATCGAAGCAACTAATCTAGACATGACTTGAGTCATGTTTTTGCCACGTTCAAACCGCGGTTTCATTTTTCAATGATTAGAATGATATTCAAATTTCGCCAAAAAAACGGCACATTCTCTTCGTTCCATACGGTACGAAAAAAATAGTCAATGACATACAAATTAGGTCGCCACCAATCTTAAGTAAGGTCCGAAGCAGTTTCATGGTAACCAGAGCTTGACAGTGTTACCTGGCCCTTGTTGTTTCCAATAAGGTACAGGTAATTTATCCACTGCATGTCGCGCAAAATGGTTCATTTAAAGCTTTGCAATATTTAAGAGAATAGTGTATTCAGTGTTTTAAATCCGATGATTGTTCGAGATTAGCTTACCACATTTGTATACAGACATACTTTCGCGAATCGAAACTGACACAGGTACAAAAAACTGATCATTGAAGTGTTGAGCCCACCTATCACGACACCTTCTATCAGTTATCATATTATTGTTTGAATAATTTATTAATTCGAGAAGTTTTAACGTTCTTGGGCATTAAGCGTGTAAACGCTGTAACAAACATCGGCTGTTAACTGATGCGAACACTTCATCCATCTCTTTAACATATCTCGTCTAAAAGGATTCAAGATCGACATTTAGATGCACTTAAGTTGGCACCTTATAGCTCTACTATTATAATCATATATCGAGCTAGCAGAAATTGAGCGCCTAGTTTCGATAATTTCCAGAAATTATGAGACGCAATGACTAATTTTACAATATCACATAAAGTGACACCTGCATTTTGCATAGCAGTACTTAGCTTCGACTACAGTAAATTCAACTTTTCAATATCAAGACCAGTTAAAATAAATTTTAAGCAAGGTTAACATTTTTGTTGGAAAGATAGCTGTTCGAGTTTTCAATTATCTATTTGTGGTTTATACTTATTTGGTTTTCCGGAAAATATTAGAGCAAATTTACAACGGATAGGCAAATTGACCGAGTTGACATGTGTGTCTAAAAATGAGCGACATTCTTGAATTCAACGACGCCATTTATAACTAATCGCTACATGATCAATTTGAGCACACAATTGCTTGAGCTGGAGGACGTCATGTGGCGAAACGCCTTACGCAACGTTTGGATGTTATGTTACTTAAGTTTATATGATATAAGCAGCTATCTAACGGTCGTCCTTCATTAGAGTTGCGCAATTAAATTAAAATGTTTCTGCCAGCCAGATTAAAGACTGCGTCGCTTATTTACCCAATATGAACATTTATGTCAACAATATCAAATCATGTATCATAATTTGTAGCTCGTTTTAGTAAATAACTTAAGTCGGACCAGAAAACGTCCTTGGTGTCATCTTTGATACAATTAGTCGAAACATGGAAATGCAGTAAAAAGGAAACGCTAATCAAGATTCCCGACATTAATTTTGAGCAGATGTCTTTCAGCGTGCTACACAAAATCAACAGTTTTCAGGCATCCATTTAGCTAGCAGTCTTCACCTCGCAAGTTAACGACGATATAGACTTCCGGTTGTCCAGAGATTAAAAACCAATAATGCGTAGATAGGAACGATGCACCTATATCTATAATACTCGTCGTATCCTACATTCTAGGTTTGCATACGCATATGTAAATTTCTAATTTATCCCATGTACGTGGTAGAGCCACTTGCTTTCCAATGATTCCTTTTAAATGTGCGTACATTAAATGCGTTCATGTGAAAATTTAACTTCGGTTTAATGAATGGTAGTTTACTTGAAATTCTTTTGGGTATTTGACAATCCAACATCAGGCTCAGTGATTTAATCAACACCCACTATATACATAGCGTCTACAAGAGCCTTCTGTTAGATTCAGAGGAGGAAAGTAAAGGGAAAAAGGCAGAATATGATGTGGTAATTATTTTTTTAAATGTAGATTCGAGTAGATATTATATTTTAATTGGTCGAGTCCACTTTAATAGGTGAACTATTACCTTATCACCCTTTGGTTCATACTTTGTTTACTTTAATACCCTTTTCGGGATACTCGTTTTGTTGAAATGTTTTGATAGCACCACCAATTATTAGCAGTGAAATCCATAAGAATAAAATTTCTCTATTCTGTGGCATACATTGTTTTTACAAAAAAAATATTTGTTGAACATAAACGTAAAGGATAAGCACCGTGTAGTTGAACAATAAAAAATTGCTTATTTATATATGTCATTGATGCTTATAGTGATTGGCAGGTCAGATTGGCCGATTAATAAGGAAAAAATGCAAGAAAAGAATGGATTAAATGTAGTTGGCAAAGCGAAAAATATTTCTGCGACATATGAACATATTTTTTATAAAAATATGTAAACAAAAGAGGTCGTACATTGGTTGATTTTTGCTTGTTTTTTAACCCGAATGTGGATCTACCCGTTTTAGATTTCCTCTCACAAGTTCTATAAAACGAAATAAGAGTCAGCCTCAAATGAGTTTAATCAGAATTTAACACTTCTCTTTCAAACAAAAACACGAAGCTTATCTGAAACCGATGTTATCTGATTTCAAAGATGAAAATTCGACCTTATTGTAGAAGAAGATATGATCCGCTATGCAGATACCAATGCGTGCGGAATTTTATGTTCCTGTAGAATAAATCATTAGGCCTCTGGAATGTCTGTTAAGATTCTCGAAACTATGCGCCAAAAATCTGCTAGTTCAGCTCATAACAATATCCACCTAAAAGAAAGACTAACCTAGTTCCATTAGTTGGTATATAACTGAAAATTGTGTGTAGGTTCGAGCCCTGTCCACAGAAAATTCTGGCCAGTACATGATAAGTTCCCAATACGGATGAAATCGGTCTACTGGATGAATTGCCTTTCTGCACTATACAATTCTTCGTATATACTGACAAATGTATGTATTTAATGGATTAGTTGTTCACATCAAGAACACAACCTTGATTATAGTAATTGCTATAACCGCCCACGCACCCAATGTTCGTTTAATTATAAGGCACAAAATCGATCTTGAATAGTTTTGGACCAGGAAAGCTGACGAAATGGAAGTGTGTACATCAGTTAACAGTCGATGCTTATTCCAACGTACTAGTGCAACAAATCCGAGAAAATTAGACGCAAGAGAAAAAAGAAATGATTCAAAACATAACCTAATAACGAAATTACCGTCATGATAGGTGGGTTGAACACTTCGAAGATCAATTTTCTTTAAGACTTACATCTGCGCCGATACCTAAAAGAATGTCTGTATCATCAATGTGGAACGCTAATCTTAAAATTACATCACAGTTAGAAATACGCAATGCAATCTTGTCTCTTAAAAATCGCAATGCTGCAGACGGCAATGATCTGCTTCCGATAGTATTTAAGAATAGTGACGATATAATTTGCAGAATATAAGGAATGAAGAGACCGTATCGGCTTTTTGTAACGAAACAACCATCTAGCATCAAAAATGATAATCAGAATTCATGTGAAAACTATCGTGGTATAAGCCTGACACCAGTCGTATCTGGTTTATTTTCCCTGATTATCTCATACCGTGAATCCCTTATAAGAGAAAAAATCAATGGTTCCGGTCAGCACGAGGTTGTACAGATAATATATTTACTTTCAGGCAAGTACTTCAACAGTGACATGTGTATCGCTGTGCAGCAGTAGCCAACTTTCTAGACTGCAAGAGTGCACTTGATTCAATGGACAGTATTTCTCTATACGATATTTCGTTGAAAAGTAACAGTCAGAAGAAATTAATAAACACAAAACGTACTCTCTACGCACACTCCTGGTCGCTTTAGGGTTTACAACTTTACTAATAGCAGTGGTGTTCGACAAGGATGCCCACATTCACCATCTCTATTTTATTTCGTAAAATATTCCATTATGAACTATATTCTTCCATACGTTCATTATGCAGGCTCCGAAGTTCACCTCGACGGTAAATAAGTAGATCTTGACTATACAGATGATATTATATAATTATTCGATAACATAAATTCTGCCCAGGCCAACTTGAACAGATTAACAGTCGTTTCGATTTTCGATATGAAACTCGCAACTTCTAGATTTAACTAACTTCTATAGGATCCCCAAAGTAGTTGACAAGTTTAAATATCTCGGTAACTGTAACATTAATGACAAGATCACTACTGGAAAATCTATAGCTAGAATAGTCTTCCCAAACCTTCACCATTTATGTAGATATCCTTAAAGGTTGTGTATAAAACGCATTTTACGTGTGGTTTTGCTATCCGTAAACAAAATTGGATTTTTTAGAATCGAAGACTAGACGCTTACAGGATATCGACTACCGTTGTACGAGAAGTATAGCCAACATATGCTACGAAAATCGAATGAGCGAAGCTGACATCCGTAGAGGGCCAACAAATGCCCCTTGTTAGAAGAACTGCGCTGGTTCGTTGAAATGTTATGTGAACCATCACTCGAATTGCCCAGTAAAGCCGGCACCAAATTGGCGTAAGAAACGCGGTAGACAGATTTTGACATGTCCGAATCAACTTAAAACATTTGGGCAGTCTAGGACATGTTTGTCTAACAGGATGGGGTTCACATGCATATAATAGATCTCGGTTGGAGACTCTGTTCAATATAACATGAAATCGATATCATTGACGATCTTGTGGCAGATTTCCAATAGAATCATCTTAAATTTATTTTCTGAGTAGGACAGATATAGCTTCGAGGTTTGGTCAAGTTTATGACGCAATATAGTGAAAACTTCATGGAAGTAACTAGGTATTCTTTCTCTCTCTGTCTAAGCCTCGTAAATCTCACTAATAATTTGTCTAAAATATTATTTCTGTTGTTATTTATATATTTTTTCACTCCTTATGGTTATATGGCAGTGAAACATTAGTTACTTTTGACTTTTGTATGGCTGAATCAGCTTTCGACGAGCTGATCAGTCATATTATCTTTGCTACATCTGCCATTGGAAAATTATTCAAACTATAGGTACCGACAGTCTATTTCACTGATCCAAAGATCTTTAAGTTAAGCAAGCTTTCGGTCCTTCTTTACGCTGCGTAGTCTCGAGTGATAACCCACTATAGCTATATCACCTGAACATCTTTGTAACTGTAAATTCGCAATTTGATTACGTTATTGCTAACTGAGCGTCAACAGGCAACACTCGAGCAACATTTACGAGCCGACAAGTTATATTCTGCCGTTATTTTATATATTATCAACATCTAATTTTATTTTGAAATGGCAAAATCTATGGCTGGAGCACTGTTTTAGAAGAATTTAACATTCTGATCACCGTGCCACTCAGGTAACTCTGGTAGACGATAGAAGCCAAAGAAGGATTAGGCAAACCGTCTCTTAACGATATCGGTCACTTGATCATTTCAAATCATACCCTCAATAACCAAGAGATATTTAAAAGGGACAAAATCTGTTGTAGTATAGAACAAACAGTGTGCATGAGATCTACATATCCATTTATGTACATATGCATGTACACATATGCGTATGTATTTATTGATGTATGTATGTATGTATGTATGCATGTATGTATGTATGTATGTATGTATGTATGTATGTTTGTATGTATGTATGTATGTATTTATGTATACATGCATTCATGCATGTAACTATGTATGCATATGTATATGCATATATATGAATTCATATGTATATATATATATGTGTGTGTGTGTGTGTATTTATGTAGATAGTCACTTCTCTCGAAAACCTTAATACATTAGTAAGGCTAGTTTTAACACGGCTTGTTTAATCTAACAAATGAAGGAAAAGAATCGAAATAAGCCCAAAAATACATCACCTGTATAGCGAAACTCAGCAGCTGAAGAGATATTTAAGACTTGTGAAACAAGCACGAAAAATAATTGCTTGACTGAAAGACTAAAGATGCTAAATCCAGTGATATTTTTATTACCGCGAAAATTTATGTAATTTCGAAAACAATAGTCAGAAAAATTCAAAATAAATGACTGGAAATCTTACTTCTGCCGTAATCAGACAAAGATAAAGCACAAGACTGGAAATATTGCTGTTGGTGTCACTGCTATGCTTGGTGAGGATCTAACTTATTACAGCGCTGTTTACCGCAAAGTTGTGTGGTCTTTCGAATGGAACAGACTTTGAACATCCACTCTAGGTCAAGACTGTATGCGTGCTGTAAGACAAGGAATCCTTGGCATAAATTCAATAACAATGGATTCTATATTGTAACACCAATGACATCTTGCCACATGTAACGATCTAAATGCAGATGGGACTATGATATTTCATCGTTTACGGATCGACCAAAAACTGTTAATCAGAAGATGGTTTCCCTGTCTAGAACACGAGAACGTGACCGCGTACTGAAACGGTTTGAAAAATACATATGAACAATCTTTATGTCTCCAGATTCTGATCAAAATTCCGTTCCGTGCGTCTGCTTGGATTTCTTTCCAAACGCGATGAAGAGAAATGGTACGAAAGTCTCGGCTTGTCTATCATCCATAACGCCCTAGTACTTGCTTTCTGTCTCTGCTAGGATATATACTCTTCAAGAAATGGCAACTCCAGTGAAACTAAGAGTTGGTATTCTGGACTGTTAGCTCCGTGCCTTCTTTGCTACCAGCCACGCAGCGAATGGGAATAAATACTGGCTTAATGCTATCAATGGATTAAAAACGATTCAAAAGCGCAACAGCATCTTCAAATTCTATGCCTAGGTCCGATGCATTAACAGTTGACATACTGCTAAAGAATTGAAAGTGTCTTTACTCTTTGAGGCACACTTCCTCAAGCACCTAGAATTCCTATGAATCCGCCGAATAGAGCAAGCAGTGCTGTGTGCAATAATGTGTTACTCGATCCTATAACGAAACCAATATTTAAGTAACTTTTGACGAAGTGCCAAAGACTTGCAGTCTTAGGGATAACAGAAAAGTCCCTCGAACCAAAGGCCAACAATTCTAAATTATTTAATTTCAGACTAATGAAGGTGCGCAAGATTCTACATGACCATATTGCCGGAATTATAAGGAATCAGTCGGTGTCAACTTAATTTAAGAAAACCGATGGATTGCCCAAAACGGCGACACTTCGCTCTAAACAAATATCACAGTATCAATTTGCTCTGTGCAGCATCGAGGATGGCCACTGCTATTATACTCAGTAATAATCGTAAAGAGCTAGAGATGCGAACAATGATATCTGGGAGGGTTTCGATTCGTTGCACTCTTGAGTTGCAAAGCCAGTATCAGCCTCCAACCGTTGTTGCTTTTCTATTCTACTTAGTTTCTTTCGATTCGGTGGCGCACTTGAATGTATGGTAAACTACGATTAATAAGTGTTCCTACTAAAAATGCTCGACTTTCCGGAGCATAAAATACTGACTCATCGGTGTGTTCGCGTTAGTAAGGCTTTCCAAATCTTCTGCAAATGGCCTAGGCGTCAACAAGGATAAGGTATTGTATTTCTTATTCAATTATAAAGTCGATGCGATAGTTGCTGTGGTCTCTTTAACACTCTTTCGGGTGGAGGTCAGTGGTTATGGACAGTTAAGTGGTATCCAATTCACCCAAGATTCTGTACTGTAGCAAATAAAAAGACAAGTTCTGAGAGGCGCTTACTGTGCCCAGAAAGTGGGACGTCGACATAGTCTAAAGTTAAATGACTCGAAAAATATTTTTATGCTCAATGTATTTTGAAGCCCAAAGTAAATTTGAATGGCGCATAGTTTCTAGTCATGAACAAATACTTCTACGTGAGATCCATAGAGACACAGAACGGAGCATCTCCAGTCAAGATTACCAGATATATTAGCTTTGATATAGTTACCTGTGGCAAAATACGCAAAACTCTCTGGAATCCAATTTTTTTTCTTTGAGCACAAAGCAAAAGGTCATCAAGTTAAGAAAAATTAAATTCGTTCTATATGCCTCGGAGACTTATTTTATTTCGGTTAATTTGAGTTGATTGTTGGCAGGCGATAATCCAGAGCAGTATTTACAAGCCAACTACTTCTACTAGGCTGTTCTTAAAAATGCCAGCATCGTCAGACCTAATTAAGAAACGCTGTCTGCATTGCCTAGGTCACTGTCTGAAAAAGCTTCTAAAGCATCCGCACGCTTGTCTTCCAAGGACACTCCATTAAATGACTGATATCACATCACATGTGGACCGAAAACATGGTAGTCGAATACTATTATTCGTAAAATCGGTTATTAGATTACATCTCGCGATAGCATAAACAATCGGTATATGAATGGACAGAAATTCGAGGTCGGATTAGATCTGCCTTATAGGCATCAGGTCTTATGAGAATCACAATACAGAGACAAACATCACTGTTGTTGCATGCATTGCCGATGTTGCATTGCCTTAATGCTGACTTGGCCATAATTTTGTTGTGTAGAGGTTTAATCTGAGGCACTTCTGTGTGTTATCTAGATAAATATACTTATAGTAACTAGGTACTTTCCTCTCTCTATCATACCTCTCACTAATAATCAGTGTGCCTAAATCATAAATTTTATCGTTAATTATAAAAATTTTATTGTTTTCAGTTTCTCTTCTTATGGTTATTTGACAGTAAAACATTAGCTATCAATGGCTATTGTATTGCTGTGCATGACGATGCATGCATGTAAATTCCCTCATGTTCACTCCTGAACAGACTTTGTTATGTTCTATGAATAGTCCTTTACACTAAAATTCATTGGTGCTAAAATCCTATCAACGCCAGCTTTATTCGTTAACTTAGATTGGTCAGCAAACTATCTGCGTTAAACCGTTTACAACAAAAAATTAGCATAACCCCAAATCCCTTTGAGCACAGGAAACGCAACGGAGACAGTATACAGTTATAGTGCAAAGAAGGAAAGTAATGTAATTTTAACTTTCATTTTAAATATCTGTCGATAGTGAGTTTGCATCAAGTTTGCCAAACCTGAAAGCATGATAGTCTGAAACATCTTTACAAGGATAATTTTTTAATTCATTCTGAAAAAGTTTGATTTCTTTCAACTTCAGTGGTGAGGGGACACCACTTGTACCAAATTCCCAAGAAACTCCATGAAATGTCACTGGAGCCGGTTTATCCTCCAAAAGGAGTCAGCCGCAGTAAAGTAAAGTAAGTAGTAGTAACTTCAGATAACAATTGCGTCAGAATTTGTAGTGTGCAAGAAGATTTTTAAAGTCAACCATGGTTACGAATAAAAATGTAGAATAACGGTTTTTAAATAAATAACTGCATTATATAAGACACAATTTAATTTAAATACTTACTTGTTTCACCAGCCAAACTTGAAGCTTTTGCTTTAGACTGCTTTTCTTTAAGAATGGGCAAAAATTCCTGTAGAGAAATGATAAATAAAATAGTTAAATGTTAAAAAGCAACATATTATAGGTACTTAATCATTTAAGTAATAATGATAAACAGTTGTCTCAAATATATGCTAGTTTTCTTTTAAATTTTATTTTAAAAATCACGCTCAATAACGTTTAGGTAATCCAAAAACAAATTGACAGTGAAGGTAGTCAACGCAGGTTTAAAAAGTAAAAAGTAAATTCGAATGAATAAATATCTTTTTCTGATCTTGAGCTATTATCATATGAGCAGCGAGCAAAAAATTTTGTTTGGACACAAAAGGCATTTACAAATTTATCCAACCAAATTGTTGGATAAGTAAGTTCTGACAAATTAAAATACCATCTGCTACGAGTAAACAGTACTGCGATTGGAAGACCATTTGCTACACCGGGAAAACCAGAGTAGAGGGCTGGATGTTAACGAGCAGATTTCTGACAATAATGACATCCAATGCGCAGAGACCGCACCGACATCTGTTCAACATTACTTGGCCAGTAATATATTGGGGTCTTGTGTTGTAAGTCTCCGAGTGCTACTACTTATAGAAATAATAACAATAACACCACAAAAACAAAAAAGAGTAACTACCACAACCACAACTGATACTACGACGATTACTAATAATACTACTTATACGACAACTACTACAATAGATAGTACTACTATTACTTATAATTCACTTCTACTACTACTATGGCGATGACGACGACGACTGCTACTACGAATACCACAACAGCTGTAACTGCTGCTACTACTCCTCCTGCAATCACGCAACGAATATGCATGAGATTATACTTTCCGAACATGCTGCCTTGCATTTTATCCTTCTGGTCACAACTGAACTAATTTGTTACCAGGTTCGCAACACCTAATACATATTTGCATATATATTATTTCTTCGCAACAAACAGTATTTAACTGCAATCAAGGTTGTTATATTAATACTATTGCTGGCGCTAACATTACTAAAATGGTCGCTGCAGTTATTGCGTTAGAAAAGGCTGCTGCCTAGACGCGTCATTGCCAAATCGATGGCTGAACTTCGTTGAGAAAAAGAATAGTAGCACAACCTAGGTGTGGTTTGTATTTGTATTTTGTTGCTGTTAAGGCTAATAATTCATCCGCCAGAATTGATATGATAACTCTTTGTCGCTAAGAGACTTGTAGCGCCAACATGGTGGTTGGTATTGGTATTTTATGTGCACTAGTGAAGCAAATAACCGCGCGAGTGAGTTGGAACTTTTAGGTCTAAGGATGCTATATATATATATATATATATATATATATATATATATATATATATATATATATATATATATATATATATATATACTATAATATTATATACTCCCAATAAAGGTTAACTAAGCAGCTACTAGTTATTATATAACTGAAAATTGTGTATAGTGTGCGGCAGGGTGGCTCAGTGGTTAGAGCAACAGATTCCGAAGCAGACGTGCCTAGGTTAGAGCCTTGTCCACGGCAAATTCTGGACAGTACGTGATGAGTTCCCAATAAGGCTGAACCCGGTCCACTAGATTTATTGCCTTTTCTACACTATACAATGCTTGCTTTATACTGGCAAATGTATGTACATAATGGGACAGGTGTTTATTTCAAGATCGTAATTATAAATCAATGTTTGGAAAAAACCTTCAGCATATTGTTCATTGATGCTACATGCTCGGACACTGGTAAAGGATGAAATACGTAATGACTATCGACGAGAATGTTCATGCGAAGTGGGCCGCGTTTTAGATCTGGCTGCACACTACGACGTAACAGCCTTCTCTGTCGATGAGATGAAATGTGTAGTACTGGAGCAAAGAAGATTTGACTGCTTGACTGAATTAGAAAAGAAAACTGAATGCAGGCAAAACCGCATTCAAGTTCATGCATGCAGAGCCATACAAAAGCCAAAAGTGACTAATATTTCACTGCCATATAACCATAAGTCGTTCATGGTTATATGTGGACTGTAAAGGAACACTAGGTCGCCCATTCCCAGTGAGGTTAGTTTGTATTCAGAGTTTTTCTTCTCGTAGATAGTCTGTCTTTCAGGGATGATGAGCACAATCTGCCCAGATGCCAGTAGCCAAAGTTCCCTTCAGCAGCCGAAATTTTCCTTTCGCGACTGGCACGCTTGCTCTCATTCCGTCAAACAAATTTAACAATAAAAGTTACTGTGAGGTCAGACCAAATACGAGGCTTCACATAAAACAGGTTAATGGCTGTCCCTTTAGACCCGGCAAGATTCATGCTACCATTACCCGGACTGACTAGCTTCTGCCCACCGATCTTCAGGCCGGAATTTCAATAGCCACGGGCCAGGGTATAGTTCAAATGCTTAGTAGATTAAGTGATTGGTTAAAAATCGCCATCGTGTAGAATTTATCGTTCCTATTTAGAACACCCGTGGTTTAATTTTTGGTCAATTTATCGTCTTCTATATGTATAAATTTTGCGCGCTTGTTGATTAGAATAACATAGAAACTCAATTATACTTGTCCGTTGGTCAGTAAGTTAATTCAGTTAGCGTTTTATTTGAACCGTTAACGTTATAAGCTGTAGAAACTGTTAAGTAGGTTTACTATTGGAAATTCAAACTATAGGTATAAAGTATGTATTAGGCGTTGCGAACCTAGTAGCAAATTAGCTCAGTTTTGACCAGAAGGATAAACTAAAGGCAGCATGAACGGAAAGCATAATCTCATGCACAGTCGTTTCGTGCTTACTGGCGACTCATCAGTAGGAGCCGGTATTACGCCCTTTAACCACTATATATTTGGGTGAGGAATGTGGGATAATGGGACGGTACAATTATTACCGTCGTATTATCCCACTTTCTTCTTCAGTTTAAAAAACAATTCCAATGGATAACTTAGTAGACCAGCGATCTCATGACCAGATATTATTCACGATGACGGACGCCTTAGCACAGCAAACCGTACCTACACAAACGAATAAAAACTTGGGTGAAAAAATCTGTATGAATCTACCAGCAGATTGCTCAGTAATAGAGCCTAATTAATTGATTTATATTACCATAGGCTAATCCGGAGGCCACTGTGTGAGAGATTTAGACTTTTGTTTACACATGTGTTTATGCATGCATTACATATGCGATTGAATTCCAAACCGTTTGCTGCGAATGTCTATCAATTAAGGTTACGTGCACGCTGTGATGCAAGGTTTCCTGAAAACAGACGTTTAAATAATATTAATGTCAAACATCAAGAAATAATAGCAAGCCTACCGTAAAATACTCCTTTCTGGCATCAGCAAACAACTCCATGAGCTTGTCGAAACCATCCCCACTAACAGAGGAGACACCACAGCAGCGTAAATCCGAGTAGAATTCATCAAGAACGAGACACATTGAACTGGTCAAACTTGCCATGTACGGTGAACAAGAAGCTGCTCCAATTCCTGTACCACCAGTGCCAGAATTACTATTACTGACAAAACTTCCAGAATCCATCGCTTCTGGTGGACCACCATAGCCGGGCTGTCGAGATTGCAAGGCTTCCTGAAATGCCTCAAAGTCACGTAACCACTCCATGGCGAAAGAACAGTCTACTACGTCAGTCTTAAACACACGGGAAATCGAACAAAGAAGATAAATAGGAGAAAGTAAAACATTTGAGATAAAATCTATTATATTCAACAGAAATAAATAAATAAATCAAAAAAAGTTAGGCGCATTGTTAAAGTAGTGATGATTGACAAAATATATAGTCTTATCTACACAAATACTTAAACTGCAACTTGAGTGGAATATTTTTCTAAATAACTGAATAAAAGTTAGTTTAGACTGTGTTACATATTGTCTACGTGGTAGTGGTTTGGGATAGCATTCTACTCCTCTTGGAATTCGCCGGATTGGAATGGTAAATAGCTTCACCTAGAATGACTAAAAGTGGAAAAATACACACGAGAGTAAATATAAGTGTTTGCTCATACTGTTTGATGCCACAGTGTGTGAGATTTGGTTATTGGTTTCTTGCAGTCAAGCTATTTCCTTTGTAAGATTTGTCAAAAAACGATTAACATCACCACTACCACCACAAGCACTATCACTACTACCACCACAACGAACCAACAATATTAAAATCACACCCAACACCAGACACCATCATTCGCACTATCACAACAACCACTACCACCAAAACCACAATTTTCATCGCCATCACCACTAGAACCATTATTACTACCACCACAATCAACACTACTAAAACCATCATAAGCACTATCACAACAACCACCACCACCACCAATAAGACCATTATCAGTATTGTCCTAACCAATATCACTACCACCCCAAAAACCATCATCAGCACTATTACAAATACCATAACGATGACCATCACAAGCACCATTATCCCTAACACAAAACCACCACCACCACTAAGATCATCATCAGTGCTAAAAGGAACATGTTGCACGACAGGGGAAAGATTTATTACCTTCTCCTTGTCGGGCACAACAACGTGTCTGTAATCACTGTTCTCCTTATGATTACAAATATTTCGACTTCCGGTTTCGGAAGCATTTTTTATCGGAAAGCACATCCCTCAAACAATTTGTCAATCTAAAAGTCAAGTGGAAAATTTAGTTTAAACCGTCTCATTTATACTTATTTTAATATCTCTTAAGCATAGATGCCTTTCACTAGGTAAGTGTATGTCTAAAATTTGCTTTTTTATGTGTCTGCATGTGTACATTCATCGAAATGATTTTATAAAAAGTACTGACGACTCACTAGATAAGCGTACGACATGCCTGTGTGTATGTATTCACGTTTGTTTTGGATTGAGGAGTAATAATTTACTGCACGTGTACACTCATCCCAGTGAAATTACAGCGATTTAACAACATCTGATAAGATAAGCGTATGTCACGCCTGTGTGTGTGTGTAAGTATACGGGAGTTTAAGGCCCAGAAATAATGTGTGATATTATTTTGAAGGATTGCGGTGTCTGGGCGTTATAGTGAAGCATGTCACGATTTGCGATCGTGGGTTGTCGCTTTGCACTGTCAGTTTCGCAAAGATCCGATTGATTATCATTTCCAAGAACGCGCTGATTCGATCTCCGAAAGATAAAAAATCGTTCATACCAACGACTATAATTATATACACGTGTACAAAAACTATGTGAAATAACAATGGGTAAATATTAATTTACACATTGCTTGCGTCAGACAAACTGCTTCATCCTTACTAAATGAACAAAGCAAAACAAATACACCATTAGTAAAATCATGCCAAGGTAAATGATAAAAAGTGTAAACAACCTAATAGTGGAAGTGTGAAATATAAATTGACTGGATAATATCGTGCTATCTACTGATGTTTCATTAGATAGACGAATGTCGGGTATGAGCGTAGTTGTGCTTTCAACAGGTAAGTATTCAGTTAAATATAATTAAACTCTAATGAATATCCATGTATATTAAATTGCAATGACTGAATGAATATTTACTCTTTGTAATTGTCAGACTAATTGTTTTATTCTTACCATGCGGAATAGTATGAATAAGAGTAACTCCGTGGTTAGCGACGGGGCAAAGTAATAAAAATTTAACAGTGTTGGAATCATGTTCTGTAAGTGATAAAACAGTTAGTAAAACTTTAAGCGAAGTATACTTTGTGACAGGAAATAGATTAATTACCTGACCCTTTTGTTCCCAACAAGATGTTTGCATCCATTGTCTTCAATGTTAATCCGAATATTTTGGCTTCCAGTTTCCGAAGACTTTTTCAACGGAAAGAAAATTCAAAATAAATTTGACATCAAAACTTGACTTAATGATTGTCAAATTGTTTGTGGGATGTGCTTTCGGTTAAAAAAGCTACCGAAACCGGAAGTCGAAATTGATCAAAATGGATGCAAACACCTTGTTAGGTACTACAAAGGTTAGATGAATAGTAAAACTAAAAGCTCAATTTATATAATAATCAAAGCCAGACAAGAACATTAACTCACTAAAGACTGAGCAATATAAGGAAAAAAAATAATCGAGATAAAAGTCCATTAATAAGTTGCCAGAATGACTATCGTCAGGGTTTGAATCTGGAGGATTTAAAGAAAATGGATGAAAGCACTCTGGGAAGCGATAATGAATTAGAGTCAAAACTTAGGATTTTATTGTATCTACGTAGGCGACACAAATTAGACACTGAATAAGATAGAAAATACAACGTAGCAACTAGAATGGTTCCGTCAACATGAGGCAAACATCAATTGTGACCAGAATTGACGCAACAATGAACTGAACTAATAACTTCTAATTCAGTTTCAACGACAACAGAGCTGTAAATTACATACAGCTTCCAGTTGTATTTAGGTTAATCTATCCTTTAGGTGGATCTTACACAGTATCACGTTCTATCTAATATTCCAAATAGCCATCTACGAACAGTTGTTAAAAGCCACATGACAGTGGAGGTATTGATATAAGATTAACATCCAACGGCAGTATGTTAATATATCTATGCAGCCGGTATAAATTCAATATAGCATAATATAGCGAATGAAATGCAACTAAATCGGTTACGTTCTTAGGTGGTACTCATCAATTGTTATCAGAATTTCTGCGGCCGCAATTTAACTCATTATATTTAATTCAGTCTTAAAAATCTTTACCTACAACACTGAAGTTGGACATTTCACGAATCTTTTATACGTCAACATATACATTTATAGTCTTTCTGTCAAGTGCATTTTCTTTAGTATTGCTTTCAAAAAACATTCTAACCAGTCATTCATGACGTGGCATTACCGAACAGACTTTATTCCACATGGGAAAGAAAAATGGCAGGATTTTATTAAATATATATTTTCAGTATTAAATATATATATAAAACATAAGATAGAAAACGCAATCGAATAAATAGACCGATTTCGTCCTAAATGGGCATTCCTGAAGTAATTACCAACATTGTTGCGACCTATGCTCGTTCCCAGGCATATTTGCTTCAGAGTCACACAATTTATCCATTGCCAGTATGAGAAGCAAAAATGAAACGAATGTGCTTCCGTTTAGGATCCGGTTGCAGCAATTCTCCCAATACGGACCATCACAGTCCAAGTGATGAATTTCATTTGCTGTATGCATATTATGCAATATTTATATATATATATATATATATATATATATATATATATATATATATATATATTACATACATGTGTAAATGAAGTTAATCGTATAGGTGGTGCAAATTGGTCATGCTATATTGACTAGCGAAAATTTTATTTAGTTTAATTTCCTACGCAAGAAGAGTTTTGTCTGTCATGAAATGGGCTGACAACGTTTTTTTAGCCGAAATATAACTTAAGATGGTTTTATTAAATAATCAAATGGACAGCAATTTTACTTCAGCAAGTATTTCTCTATTCCAACCATTAATACACAAAATGTCGAAAATTGTAAAAAATGTAAAGTAAATTAAAACATTTGAAAGATAATCCAGTAACAAACCAACGAGGTAGTTGCAATGCCGCTTACCTTATTCATGACAATAATAAATGGCAGCTTCATTCGATAGAAGACGCTACAGGCGTACAGCATGTTGGACATAAATGTTACCGGATTGTAGCTGCGCGGTGTATCCATAACATAGACTATTATGGATGGATAGGCAGCACCCTGGAGTGAAAAGGCGAATGAAAATAAAATGTCTGATCAAGTCACATCAGTTATAATATTCAATTAGTATGCGTTGTAGTCAAAATATCTTTAGCACCACATAAAACAAATGAGCAGTCTGGCAGAAACACAATTATATTATATATAAATGCACACGTAGTGTTATCGACCAATGTTAACTTTCCATTTGTGTATTAGGTGTTGCACACCTAGTAAAAAATAGTTCAAATATGACCAGAAGGAAAAGCAAAAACACCATGAACGGAAAGTATAACTTCATGCGCACATACGTTTCGTGTTTACTGGCGACTCATCAGAGGGAGCCGGTACTACGCCCTATATGCACCATATAATTTGATGAAGAATGTGGGAAAATTTGACATGTTTACTTGACGAGCATTGGAAATTTTAGATTCTCAATACGTTGTCAAATCCTTATTTCCAGGTGCATGAAGTGTATGTTTCCTTGATATACAAGGTTCACTCGATATTGTAAATCAGTAGGCTTCAAACACGACATGCATTAACCACTAGCATTGAGGTACATTATCATTATCATCACAACAGCGTTGTGACAAACAATGACTAATGCTTCACTTCCATATAACCAAGAAAAAAAATTAGATTAAAAAATAAATAACTGAAACTATTTTTTAAAGAAACAAATAAAGAAAATGTAAGACAAACAAAAAAATTGTTAACGGAAAATTACTTCTGACATGTCGAATCTAGTCCAGATGAAGATACTTACCAAGACATCTACACACACCATTAAGTCCGCTTTAAAGCAAGGCGAAATCAGCTATATAGCTTCTATGCAGTTTTCACAATATCGCGTCTTAAACATGATCAAACCTAAAAGTTAACTCAACACTACTAGAAAATAAAATTAGGATGGCTCCACCCGGAAGCTGACTAATTTGAATGTAGTTGACTTTAGCCGTTTCTGTCATGTCAAAATCTGTCCACCTTGCTTCTTACGCCAATCTGTTGCTAGGTTAGGCAATCAAATAGACGGCATACATAAAAATTGACCGAGCCTTTATTTGTTTTTCTAACGAGAAGCACTTGTTGATTGAACTAAAATACGTTTTCGAATGTCAGCGCTGGTTATTCGTTGTTGGTAACCTACATGAGCTGCGCTTCTCAAACAATAAAGTTTGAATTCCCGTAAGCGTCTAAAAAAATCAACTCTAAAGGACCAAGTCTCACCAACCTATAATAAAAATTGCGCGTTCAGATGAATTGTAAACACGACCTTTAAGGCAGAGTGAAATACTCGCGTTTCTCCACAGATAGAAAAGATTGAAGAAAGTTAGTCAAGCTTTTGCGATTCTCATGCTCATCTCGTAGGACATATTTCCTGAGAGAATGCCAGAACTTCAAAAGCATGTGAACCTGTCAAATATGCCCAAATCTTCACACTGCAATCGCAGAGTTGAAGTGAGTGGTAGGTGATCCTGTAAAAGTATCCTCCATTAAGAGGGTACGAATTTCATACCGAAATACGAAACAACACCAGCTAATTTATTTGAGATAACGCAACTAGAAGTGGTTGTATAAAGAGTGCGTATAATGTTTACAAGTTTGGTTGGTACACTACTTTTTGACTGAATATTGAATAGAATATTGGGATCCACCGAGTCAAGCAAAAAGTTATTGTGGGTCGACGATATACATGTCGCTGCTTAAGAACTTGTATTCAGGTAAAAATATTTTCTAGACAACCTCATTTTGGCGCAATCCAGCTTGTTCTTCTATAGTAGGTGATTAACGTGAAGCGCTTAAACAGCTTAAGATAATCGAAGCAAACAACCTAGATTCGAATGGAGTCCAGCTTATACAACGATGATTATCACACGAATTACTACTGCCTATTTTGAAGATTGTAATGATGGTCGACGCACTTCAAGCAAGCGCAACAATCTCCTCATTCCATTTAGTACGTAAAAGACTATTAAACACTCGAGAAATTATATCGCGACCCTCCTTAATAGATCCGATGATCCAAGTCATTAATCCATTACTGTTCGACAAGATGATAATGATAAAAACGTAATACGGTTTAGTTCATATGGGAAGAATACTTCTGAGCACAAGTAATGCATCTCTAAAGTTTTATTTCATTTTCTGCTAGAGAGCAGCATTACCAGTGTGTTCCGTAGCGGCAAGCTAATCTCAATTCTCAGGATTGCTCAAGTTAACACACCGCAAACTACATTGAAAGAAACATTTGCAACAAATGGGCATAATAAAACATCCTTTTCGAACGTCCGTATTAGACGCTAAGACTACAGAAAACTAAACTAAAGCGAATACAAGCTGATTTGTCACCACGAGAAGCTTCAAGAAGCCGAACAATTTAGGCAGGGATGCCAAATTTAAGCAAAGGTTGACAAATTTTGCAAAATGAGTCCAAAAATTCCAATTTTCTTCTTCCTCCATAGGTTTACCGAGGAAATCATCTATAACTTCACTAGTTCTTTCACACCATCATTACCATCAACAAATGTACTCACAGGTAAATACTGCTTTTTGCGGCAAACTAATATATATACAATTATGTATTAATGTGCATGAGATTATAATTTCCGTTCATGCTGTCTTTGACTTATCCTTCTGGTCACGACTGAACTAATTTGTTACTAGGTTCACAACACCTAATACATACTTGCATATATATTAGTTCTCCGCAACACACAGTATTTAACTGTAAGTACATTTATTATATACTGAATTGAATGATGTCATGCTTACCGCGAAATGTTATAACTGATATCGATCAAGGCCAGAAGGTATGGATTTACTAGAGTAACAAGTGTTCCGAAATAGTTGTAATTCTCAATTTCAGTGAACAATAGCATACATTGCTATCGATCAAGTTGGCATCATGTACCGACTCGAAAACTATAGTGTTAGTACCATGTACCTTTTCGGTACTATAATGCTGTTATCGGTTACTAACACAATAGCCATAGTGTTAGTATCCTTTACAGACTCTGTATATATATATTATACAGAGTGAGTTAGCGTTGAAGTCGAATTGTCGAGACTTTATATAATGTTAGCTTCACTACTGCAGGTTTACACATTCGTCTAGGAGATTGCATCGTCCTATTATCCCACATTCCTCACCAAAATATATAGTTAAAGGGCGTAATACCGGCTCCTACTTATGAGTCACCAGTAAGCACGAAACGAATGTGCATGAGGTTATACTTTCCGTTCATGCTGTCTTGGGTTTATCCTTCTGGTCACAACTAACAAATTAACTTGTAGATATATTGCTCAATCTTTTAATCATGTGAACATAATGAAGTATTCTTAAAGAGGTTACTTAGATGACATAAATATGTAATAACTAGATATAAAAACGAAAAGAATTATAAAATTGGCCAGCTTAGTTGAGTCATGCTCATAATGTGCGTACTGATTTTTTAAAGAAAAAATTCTTTGATACACGGCCAATACGCATAACTATAGTATATCAACTAAAAAAGGCATTTGCAAAAAGTAAATTACAATAAAGCGCAAAAATGAGCAGAAATATGCAGCTTACAAGTGCCTCAGTGATGATGGTGCCAGACGCCGACCAGGTAAACACTTCAATCTGACCGGGAGTATCCAACACAACGTATTGCAGTTTCGACTCTTGTTTGCCTATAAGAGAGAGCACGCGATCGAATTGAGCTGTAAAGAAGTTAAGTGATGTCATGATTGCACCATTGGGACCAAATCCATATTGTTTCATAACCTCTTTGAATTTCACAGAATCGCGAATATCTTCACCGGACAAAGAGAATAACATAAATAAAGTGGATTTAGAAAAGGAATCATTCTGTACGATAACAAATATCGTTTTTGCGTAAAGTATTGCTTGAAATGCTAGTTGAATTAAGAATTTCTGTAATAGAAAAATAAATTTACAGGGAGGTGTCGCTGAAGAGGAAACATCGAGCAAAATTTTTTTACGATACTACCATTTTTCTCCAGGCATACATGAGCCGATTGATTCTTAGATGACATCTTCTTAATTTGGAATTAAGGGGATAAGGAGTTGGAAACGCAAGGTACAACAACATTTAAGCATTACTTAAAAATGAAATACATGGGCATGTTGTCCCAGATGCGTCAGGTTAAGCAAAGCTGATTGTTTTGGCATTCAAATTTCGATTGGATACACTACAACGTTGAAACGCGCAAGGAACTGTATTGCTGATGACGTCATGCCTTAAAGCTTACTTGCCCATAGTGGTGTTGTGAAGAGGTCTGGATTGGCTCATTTCTGTCTGTTATTTAGGTCGGTATGCTCATCTTAACAAGATCGTCCCCTTCACAGATCTGTCTTGTTTAAGTATTTGTTTCAACTCTTATTTTCATCATTATTGTTAAGTCTACATAAAAATTGGTATTATTTGTTTATTCCTTTCTTTTTTAACATGGCTATAGAACGGATAAGCATCAATTACTAACACATTAAGTATCGCTGTCCTCAATGATGATGATGACGATGTTGTTTCTGCTGATGATGATAATAATGATAATTATACGCTTAGCAGAAAATACAGTATTCTTGGTTTTATAGAAGAATAAAAAGCAAATTTGAAAATAAACGCCAAGAAAGCACCAGTATTCAACATATAAACACTAGATAAACACAAAATATATTGCTAATCAAACTGAAATCTTATTTTTTCCTTATGAATAACGCCTTTAAAAACCAAAGTGCAAAAGATTACAATAACTGGTACGCTTATTAGAAATTCCAATGTTAAGTGGAATAATAAAATATGACCGATTTATCTAGACTGGCTTGCTCATAATTTTCATATTGTGATGTCATTACTAAAAACAAAAACTGAATAAAAATAAGGATATGAAACTACTGACTTAAAGCAATTTTACAGCTTTAAAACAAACACCGCGAAAAGAAAAAACGTATTTTCTTTCGAAGCTAATCATTGTTCACTCACCAACATTCGTGTGAAAGGGCACCCGATATACGGCTGGATCCAAATTAATAGTGTAAATATTCTTGTCTTTATCCTTTAAATAAGACGTGAGTTTGCTGACAAATGTTGTTTTTCCCGAACCTGCCATACCTAGCACAATAATGCACAGCGGCTTGGAATCGCCATCATGATCGTCTTGTAAAGAATCATTTCTCATGCTCACGATTGTCGATTATTCTCCTGAACAAATACGTTTGATGAAGAAACGGCGGATAACTATTTGATACATTAATTCATATACATACGCGAATAAAACTATTGGTTATAAAGACAATAAAATTAAAACCCTATATGAAAAATATTGCTCCAATAGAAAATTATAAACTGAACTTCAGTTACGAAATTGAGTGTGGTCTGAAACTCGAGTCTGAATCTCTGTCAATTGGAAATTTGGAGATAAAAAATTCGTAACAAGTAACATCTGAAGTTTATTTCAACATACTCGCAAAATAGCTTTGGTAATGAAAGAATAAATTGTAGTAATTAAGCTTAATATCAATCAAATGAGTCTTGATCGATGAGCGCGGCTTAAATTAATCTTGAATAATAAATTACCTAACTAACATGTTTAATCAACATTTAATAAATATACGCTTCATTTTACAATCGTCTATTCCAGTATTAGTCCACTGCAGATCCAAAAATAATTGTAAGACATTTATCCTTTGCCCGGTTTCTACTAACAAAAAAAAGAAAAAAAGAAATATATATATATATATGTGTGTGTGTGTGTTGTAAGTATACATTAAACATTGCATCAGATAGTAAAGGCAATTCATCCAGTAGACCGATTTCGTCCTTATTTTGAACTCTTCAAATACTGTTCAGAATTTTCTGCGGATGTGATTCAATCTGTGCACATTATACACCTATTTTTGTTTACGCTTTCCTTCAGGTTGAACCTACTTGAAATCTCATAAGATTTGAAGTTCTAACCAGCCGCCCCAGATCCGCCATATTAAGATGGACAACCTGCTACTCTAGAAAGTGATAGTAATTTGAATTCTAATAACAGAATTGTAATTAAACATGTTAAATGTTTCTTGAACGAATGTCCTTGTTGCGATGCTGAATTAATTGAAATTAACTGATCTGCGTTTTGACTAACGCAGTGAAATGCATCTGATGAAGATCTACGGTAATGTAGATCGAAATATTATGAAAAAAGAAAATTACTGGAACAATGAAAGCTGCGTTAGTCAAAACGCAGATCAGTTAATTTAATTTTAATTAAACATATTTTGCCAGTATAAGCCAAACATTGCATAAAATTCAAGGGCAATTAACCTAATAGACCAGTTTCGTCTTTATTGTCCAGAATGTTGCAACAGATGAACCTCGGGCTGGAGCATATTTACTGTGGAGTCTGTAACTCAATTTCAGTTCTATTAGCTTGTTTTGGTTGAGATAAACACCAATTTCATTGTATTTAACCAGTCGAAAAATATAGAAAATCTTCCGTCAGTCAATCAGTGGTTTTTCTATATTGTTTGACTCATTAAATGCAATGGAACTGGTATTCATTTGAAGTTCAAAAACTTGATTTAAAGAACTGTTATCATACCCCGCGCAAACAATGCATTTTAATTGATTTTGGAAGCTTGTATTTAGCTGAAGCCTTTATTCTCCAGGCTTCTAAACATATGTCAAATAGCCTCCAACTGAAGGAAGGTAAACCAAAACCATAAGTTTGTACATAAATAAAAATTGTGTGTAGTGTGCGGCTGATGGCACAGTGCATGAAATCGCAAACTGGAGCAAATGCGCCTCAGGTCGAGCTTCGCCCGTGGCAAATTCTCTAAAGTACAAGAAGAGTTCCTGATAAGGACGAAACTCACCTACCGGATGAATTGACTTTTCTGAATTATAACTTGCTTCGTTAATAATGAAAAAATATATAATGGGAGTAGTATTTACATCAAGAACACAACATTGATTTAAATAATTGTTATCACCGCCCGCGCAACCAATGGTCGTTTAATTATAAAAATGTTCAATCAAATAAAACTTCCCCAGGTGGGGTGATGCCTGTAGTATAATGACACAGTTTGGATGGCTAGTTGGGGCCTTAGATCTAAAGTGATGCCATATAGGCCCCACCTGGAAGAAAGGCTAGAAAATACTTTAGTTAGTATATAATCGAAAATTGTGTAGCACGCGGTAGAGCGACTCAATGGTTAGTCACTAACTCCGAAGACGTGCCCAGATTCTAGCCCTGTCCGCGGCAAATTCTGGACAGTACTTGAAGTGTTCCCAATAAGGATGCAACCAGTATATGGAATGATCTGCCTTTACTACCTTATACATAATAGGGTTGGTGTTAACATCAAGCTCGCAACTGTGATTTAAATAAATCATTCCGGCGTTTGAATTACCGTGGTTCTCGTACACAAACTCTGCGTAAAAATATTTCAATGCATTTTTTGTTCACTCTGGGTTAAGAGCGAGTGGAGCTCCTACCTGCACTATTTTTATCTATGTTTGATTATCATATAAAGAAACAGTTTGTTTTGGAGAACTAGTATATATGCGATTGTGTATTAGGTGTTACGCACCTAGTAACAAATTAGTTCAAGTATGACCAGAAGGATAAACCAAAGTCAGCATTAACGGAAGTTATAATCCCATGTGCACATTCGTTTCGTGTTTAGTGGCGACTCATTAGCAGGAGCCGGTATTAGGCCCTATGCCCACTATTTAGTTAGGTGAGGAATATAAGACAATTGGACGGCACAATCTCCTATAAGAATGTATAAACATGTAGTAGTGGAGCTAACTTCATATAAAGACTTCGACAATACGACTTCAAAGCCAAATCACTATATATACTATATATATACCGAGCTTGTAAATGGTACCAACACTATGGTTGTTGTGTCCGTACCTGATATCAACACAATGGTTATCGAAAAGGCACATGCTACTAACACTATAGTACTGTTAACATGGTTTTGATTCAGAGTAATAGCGCATTCTAGTGTCATTTTCGGGTGAATAACGAAAACTAAGCATATACATCTGATTTTCCGCATTATAAAATTTTTATGAAGTTTCGATCATTGCTTATATGGATACTGGTGTCAAGTGTAAGAATGTGAGGTTTTAGAGTACTAATTCTGGAGTTTTCATATAAAATTGTGAATGGACCAGGAATCTAAAAGAGGTGTTGCGGAAAGCAAAGCAACGATTTCTACATTATTAGATGATCACACCAGTTGTCCGCTTAAATGGAGGTCAACAATAAATTAATGACCTTGCCGCTCTCAGATCCAGGCTAAGCAAAACTGGATCTGTGGGATTCTCTATTCCTAGATCAACATCGAGCAAAAAATATTCCAGTAAAATAGCAAGTCATGATCTCCAGGTATAAATAGAGATACAAAACTGATAGATATGCACTTTAGAGAGCGTGTCTTGGGCAAAATGAATGATGATTTCACCGGAAATACGTAAAACCTGGGGCGTGCCAATGTTAGGGTCGCACTTTACAATTATTAGGAAGGCACAAGCGGAAAGGCATCAAAAACTCGTAGAGAGGAATAGACTTCTTGGAAATGCGGTTGTACATTTTTTATAGGAGCTGAAGCGGAGTAACTTCATTAAGGCACCAAGATGTTTCAAGAAAGAGAATTCGGATACGAAAACTTCATTACTGCATGAGAACGCATAATGAGCAGGAAAATTAGTGAAATTCCACCAAATTGGAGCTAATCTGATTCATTTTTAATTAATGCAGACGCGGACATGACCATAGTGTGGTCAGAAATTGTTGAGATTTTTCATACGGGACGAATCGAGTGGTTAAATATTTTTAGACAATAGTAGCGCGGATGTGACCACATTGTGGCCAAATATGGTGGAAATAGATTGCTCCATATTTGGTTATGGAAGTATTTACAGATTATATGATGATGCCTTAACCAAGCAGTGATAAGTATCTGCACTACTCAGCTAATACACTAGTATCTAGCTAGATCTAGCCCGTGGCTTACGCCACTGATTGACATTCTTGAAGTGCCATTGTAGTCGCCTGTTGTTAATAAGATACACAATTACTACAATTCTAGACTGTAGCATCAATGCCCAATGGGCTTCTGAAACCCCTTTTCATGCATCTGGCATCTTCATCACATCAATTATTGGCAAATAGGATTTTTTCACCAACAAGTTCAAAAATGCCAATCACCAGTGTTGTGCTCCTATTCTCTTTCAAGTAATAGCAACTCAAATCTTGGCGCGGAGTACACAAGTATCAACCACCAAACTTCTGCTTGTTTGTTTTATGCAAAGGAACTCAACTAACGTAACGCAGAACAAATGATTAGCATAGGGTACAGAACTCAAGGAAGCCTGGGTAATTAGCTTCGATTTAAAAGTTACAACGACGTCTCTCGGCAACACAACCTTTGTTAACTCAAAATCACTTGTCATGAACAAATGGCTAGATTTATTTTGTTCACGACAGAGATCCACAAGTTTCAAGCACACTCCTGGAACGCTTTACTGCGTAATGGCATCTCCTTTATGGGCTTCAACAACACATTGGCCGATGTCGCCTCGAATTTATTCATCAACGTCAAGCAGAACATATCGTTATAGCACGTGACTATTTTACGTAGACGGTTTAATTTTTGCTTTATTTCATATTCTTTGGATTTACTCGTATGTAATTCATAAATTATTTCGTTTGATTCTAATCTTCGTTTCGATCTGAGGAATTATGTTTAATACCTGAATTAATCATCTCAACGTTGTGCTTAGCATATTATATTTTTATCTGTTATGAAATTTTTTCACCAAATTTAAAATAACTCTAGTCTGAAGCTGCAATCACCTGTTGACACATCAGCCCTAATCGAAATGCTACCGACTGTGTCAAACAGTTATTCGGAACTCTGAAAGCAAGTGACGGAATTTTATAAATATTAACAGCCCTTTCCGGAAATCTTTATTTTTCCATCTCTATTACCCAAGTTACTTTCTCTGCTTGAACAAATACCAAGAAAGGACGATTCACAGTGTGGGATATTATTAATGATGTTCTAAAGCCTACCCATGTTTTTCTGTCTTTCAAGCTTTAAAGAGCTCTCTCTCAACTAACCTTCACAACTGGTCCGCAAGCTCTATTCGGCAAGCCTCTGCTCTCCCCTCTGACAAGGGTTGCACTAGGAAAGTTCAAATTTAGGACAAACATTTGTATCGCATCAAAAAGAGATCCAACACCCTTGTCAGTCAACGATCGCGCTCTATTCGTATTTGTAAAACTTCCACTCGCTACATCTCACAGATCTAATCATTTATCTTCTTATTCCTTTTCAGCAATTCTTATACACTGCGGGGCTCTCTTCAAAAATAAATAAATTATGGCAATTTATTTCTTCGAACGTGTAAACCGAGCGCTTTTCGACTGAAATCTAGATATCCTCAATCGTGCACAATGATCACTTCCTCAACAATGGTTATTCCATTTTTAGAAGTGACAGAGCTGTTGGTCATGATAGCGGGTTAGCTACGTGTCCGGTCGTCTCATGCCAAAGCATATGGAATCTAACAACCATTTGGAACTTGAATTACTTATTTCCAGCCGATAATAATGAATCAAAGTCTATCATCCGGTGGAGTTTACAGGCATCATAAACTTCAAATCATGGAATAAGCCAGTTGAGCTAAAATTTTACCCATTTTCTTCACGCAACCGTCTGACAATTACATTGTTTCGGATGATCTTAAGCTCCCTTACGCCAACTGGAGTAATCTAGCTTCGGAAAACCATTTAATAATACGGCTCTTCATTGTAAATTTGATACACTTCCCTACGCGTGGCAACAGACAATTTAAATGTATCCTCTCCAACGAAGAAGTTATCAATGTCCAGGGCGAAGAGATCTTCCTTAATCTCTATCAACGCCAAGTATTCTTCCTTATTCCCTTGTCAACTTCCGCTTCAACTAATATCATAAAAACAATCAGACCTTCTCATTAACTGTGATGAATTCAGTCCACTCTGTGATGCTATAACACGAAGTGAAATAAGCACATCTGAAAGCGTATCCCCCTGTTTCTTTCAGGTCCATGGCGCATTATCTATCCGATTAGCCTTAATTATTTCTATCCATCAGGTACTGCCTTCCAACAGGCTAAACACACTTTTTAAGGCGCGCAGAAATCTGACTTGGAATTTCAAGACTATGCACTATGACACAAGCTCGCGCTTTCTCACTACGACGTTTTGATGGCTTTATTCAGCCAATGATAAACAAGAAAGGGCTCATCGTCAAAAGATGCATTCGATCGGCTCCAAACTCACGTCGGAAAATCGAAATGAATAACAACCGGCTGACTTACACACCAGAAGAATGGAATATTAATTTCACTGGCTCTACCTACAACTTTGAAGATGACTGAAGTTTCTCATCGCTACGTCCCAGTCCTTATTTGGGACCAGTGATGGTGACACCACAAGACTACGAAATTCACGGCTCATCAGTCATGATCCTGCAAGGTGTTTCGAAAAATAAATCCAACACCAATTTGATCAATAATGGTATCTCATTTAGCAAGATTACTTTTCTGCTCTTCCGCCCTATTAAGTAATAGCATCTGCGGTCTTGCTTTAATGTTTATCAAATAGCATTTCCGAAACTGATCAATGTGTATTATAAATGGCAAGTCACTCGAGAGCAGATTCTGTCCGTTCCAACGTCCCGCAGGGATCAGAAATCTGCCCTTTACTTTTAAATTTAGGACATTCACAGATTCAAGTTGAAGATACCAAATTCAAACTTTCTAACTAATCAAAAAACACGGTAGCAGTTTCATCAGACAACTTTTTTAACTGCTATCCATACTGTAAGCTCAAATTCGAAAAATATGCCTCAAACTTTACACGAATAAAACTCGCCAAATGGAGCTTAGCCCCGACTATGTCAATTCTTTGACGTCAACCTACTACTTCATAAACATAACATATTATCGATTCTGTCCAACAATTAAGTAATACAATCTCTGAGGCAATGGACATCTCACTGAAATTTATCAAAGTCACAACCAAGTTCTTCGAATTAGATCGCTTAGTATTCTTTACGACACAGTACCATATCCTAAGACGTATCCTATATAAAGTCGCTTTCCGAAACGTGTACACCGTTTTGGTTAACTCTATTTAGAGCACCTACTTTCACATATATACTAATTATTTACTGTCACACACGAGTAGCCTTTTAACACAAAATCTCTAAGTGCCTTCCATAGTAGTATTTATGTCACCGATGTCACGCGTAATTGTAAATACTCAATTCAATCCGATCAAGCCCACAACATCATTTCTTAAGCCTAAAAGCGTCTTTAATACACTGCCAGCGGAGATAAGAGCACAATCAGTATGAAATAAGAAGGCTGTTAATCCGTACTTTTCAAATAAACTCCCCACAGGTAACTCTGATCAAAAGCGCGATCTGTTCATTTCGCACTCACAATACATATGGTTGCTATTCTGCACACCGGGTTGTGATGACCGAATATTACCAAGGGTCCTCTCCGCACCATTCGCCCACAAGAGCCTGGCTGCTAAAGGCTTCTTCAACGGACGCTTACCAGACGCGCGGATGTCATTACTTGCTATTTACTTCACCCAAATGATGCAGCACCAATTTGGAAATCGAAATGCGTTTTAGTCCGTTTTATCCTAGTCAAAGCAATCTTTTTAGTACCTACATCGGACTATGCAATGATCCGCAAGCAATAAATTCCTTAACCAATATGTACCAGTATAGCTATCGTGACAGATATACACCTACCAGTAACTGTCTCGCTCACCAATAAATAATCCTAATCATGTGTACTTTGATCTTTTAGATCGTTAAGCCACACGGCCTTTGTTGTCAATAAAAAAAAGTTTTAGTTGAGGTCTACTATGTCGAATAACATGAAACTTTAACAGAAGGTAATGAGTTAAGTGCATTGAGATAAAATCCTA
>JAQBSW010006088.1:0-5000 GCA_029291075.1 Eudiplozoon nipponicum
TATAAAATGCACAAAGTCACAGGAATCACTCTATTGAATCATTTCTACTAATGTTTCCACACACACCACTAACTATGTGCATGCCGTAACTCCTATATCTCAAAGTGTTGTAATAACTATAATTTTAGTATAATAAATCCTGTGAACATCCAAAATTACTGCCGTATTCAAACAAAGTTTTAATAGAAACTTCTGATTAAGTAAACTGCACAGATGAGTAAATGCAGAAAATCTTTTGATTTCACACAGCATACCAAAAATGGAATCATATAATGCAAAAGATTTGCGATTTCGAACTTTAGACTTTAACTATGTATGTTTAGCAAAACATATTTACATCGGCCCTACATAAATGCATTTATCACACATCGCGAGTGGCTAGATAAAACTTCAGCTAGTAGAAAATTTCGAATTTTTCCCAGATAGAGAAAAGGCTAACCAGAAGACAAAAGTTTGTATATGATTTTAAATTGCGTATGGCGTGCGTAACGGGTGGTGCAGTGGGTTAATTCTAAGACTTCGATACCATATGTGCCTCGGTTCGAATCCCGTCCGCTGGAAATTATAGACTGTACATAAAGTTTTCCAAATCAGATCACAACTGGTCTGCTGGATAAAGTGCCTGTACTCTACGACGCAATATTTATTTTATACTGACAATATATATACATATATATATATATATATATATATATATATATATATATATATATAAATTGGCACACGTCTATCCAACTTTCCATCGTAAAGTACTGTGACCATTATATATATATATTGATTCAAACTACTACTTAACGTTTAGAGGCGACCTACCGGCCTCAAAAATTGCACTGCGAATAAAAAAAATCACTAAGGAGAATTTACCCATTGTAAGAGTTAATATCACCTTCAGCAACCAAAGAATCATGAGGTTGGATACCAAAGATCAATTGACAATTTTCTTTAAATCACTTATAGTCAACTAATTCTCTTGTACGTACGGTAGCATATATATTGGGCGTAGGAATAAGCAAATTATAATTACAATCCATAACATTTACCACCCAGAAATTTATTTTTATTCAAGGTATTTCCGATCATATATTGAACACAGGTGCACCCAGGCCTTTTGGCCAATTTCTCATTTCTATTAAAGCAAAGGTCTAAAACTAATATATATATATATATATATATATATATATATATATATATATATATATATATATATATATAAGCTCTTTATATAAACAAAAGCACTTGGTCTACACGTTAAAAAGTTCATTAAACATGAAATTTTTAATAGACTGGCCACAATCCTAAAACGAAACAACAATTTAGTAGCATATAGGTAAGTCCAGACACCGACTGGACCAAATTCAACAAACATCGATCGTATTGTCAACGTACTGTAGAAGAAGAAATAGCTGCACTTACGGTATCACAACCATTGTTATTAGCGACATAAATTTCGCAAAATTATGAGCATTCAACACTGAAATCCGTACATCCTACGCTGTTGCCAAGGGGACAGAATAATGGAGGAACAAGGCGAAACAAAAGACTACACTTGGGAATAAAACATTCGTACACGTAACAGTCAAAAATGCGAACATCAATAAAAATATGACCAGATGTCAGGCATCACTTTGCAATACAACGAGAAAGATCCCTAAAAGCAAACAGACACACACATACGCATATACACTTGCTAAACAGGCCAAACGCTTAATAGAAGTAAAACCGTGTCAGAATGGTAGTCAACCATATAATTAAATGAAAATCCAGTCTGTATATAAATGAAAGATTGTAAAGTGATGTTTAGTACTCTTGAAATAAATGGCAATTCATCCATTAGACTGGTTTCGTCCTTATTGGGAACTCATCACGTACTGGCCAGAATTTTCCGCGGAAAGTGCTCGAACCTGGGCACATCTGCTTCGGTATCTGGTGCTCTAACCACTGAGCCACCCTGTGCGCCAGTAAATGGTGAGTTCCCAATAAGGACGAAACCAGTCTACTGGATGAATTGCCTTTTCTACACTATACAATTCTTAGTTTATACTGACATATATAAGTAGTTAATGAGTCAGGTGCTTGTTTCAAGATCGCAACCTTGATTATAATAATTGTTATCACCTCCCGTGCTACCAATGTTCGTTAAATTATATGAATGCTCTTACAAATGCTTGATATTAATAATTTTGCATGCAGCAGCTTTCTTCGTTTTCTTTATTTTATGTTGAAATACATATAAGAAAAATATGCAACATTTCTTAAACTGTAAGATGATGGACGCGAATGCAACCGTTTTACCTTTCCCTTAATGCAATGTAATATGTTTTGAATATACGTGCCAGTTTCTCTCTTATTATATAATGGATACATCAATCCATGCTTTATTATTTCTGATGTTTACTTATCTGAATTAGTGGTCTGTTTATTCTTACATCCCAAGTTTAGTGCTTTTTTATTTGCACATTTCTGTATTTTCGGTTGCAAACCTAAATCAAAATCTGTTCCTTATCTCGTTGGTGTTTTCTGTCTTTAAATTTCGTACAGTATGTGACACAAAAACCAATATTAACTAACCGAAAGCACCTGTAACAAAACCAACTTATTTCTGTTCGCGATATGTAATTGATAATAAAGTTTACTTTTTATTATTTGTGGGTTTTTGATATAACGCGTTCTTCGATTACGGAATTTATTGTCGGATTTACATACCTCGGTACTGCAGATACATTACATAACCTTGCCGTGTTTTCATCCATCTAAAACTTGTTGACTGATTTAGCTATTCATTATTGTCTAACGTTTATTGACGGAGAAGCGAAATTAAATTAGCGCTGAAATACAGCTGAAATTTTACGCAAATTTATGCCCCGTTGTCTAATCCTGTCTCCGATAGACCGAAATATATTTTGTATTAGTTTTATGGAGGTAAAAAACATCCATGTGCTAAATGGTATTTTTTCATTCCCAAATTAAAAGCCATTAATAACTGGTTAGCTCTGCTGTAATCTAAACCCAGTATTCTGCAACGTGCAATCTCCTAAATAATCACCTTAAATGAGATAACGGCTTTGATATATATATATATCCTACTTTTTGCGGAATTTGCAAATTTATTTTTGAATGCCTAAAAAGGCAAAACGTGTTGAGCATTTGGAATTAAGCTATTTAGTGGCCTGTCGTAATGCCGGGCATCCCAAGTGGATTTCTTCTGCTGTGCGAAAGATCACATTATCATTGGTAATATAAAAAATTCGAAAAACTTAGCGTCGTATGGACGCGTAGGCAGTCCTTTTTTAAAGAAACATTTGCACAATAATAATGTAGCGAGGTGATAGGAATTTATTTAAATATAACACTTTTCAGTTATTTGCGCATTTAAGCAATATTTCATCGAACACAATCTAAACGTGTTTGCGAAATTAAAAGAAGTTTTTCTATGTATTTCCGTGAGAGGATAAATGGGATCGTATCATTGGGCAATTTCTTTTAGGCATATTTCATTCACGCTGTTCCGAGCACACGTTTTTGGTGTGGGCAATATAAGATTAATGATACACGTACATCCATAACGAAGTAAGTCTTGTCTAGCAAGAAATGCAAAATTCTAAAAATACGATTTTTAATTATGTATTTGATGTTGCGTACTTAGTGACAAATTAATTCAAATATGACCAATATTAACCAAATTCAGTATGAACAGAAGATATCATCTCATGTACACCCTCTTTCTTGCTTAATGATGACTCCTAAGTAGGAGTCAGTATTACACCGATACCCACTATATATTTAGATTAAGAACGTGGGATATTTGGACGTTAAATTCTCTTATAAGAAAATGTAAATCTGCAGTAGTAGAGCTAATTTCACACAAAGACTTCGACTTAGTATATATAATATATATGACAATTCTCTAAATGTTAACAACACTAGGGCCTTTGTGTCAATATATAATACTAACACTATGATTACCGAATAGGTACATTATACCAACAAAATGTATTTCATTGTATGCTTAAAGTTTGCAAAAATTGAGAACTATGACTACTTCTGAACGTCTGATACTCCAGAAAAACGCTTTTTAATTTTAATTATAGCTAGATATGTAAACATTCTTGCAATAAATTGATATCTACGTGAAAATGTAAAACAGAAACAACATGTTTATGCGCGGAAATTACCATTGGGTTTCCAAGCACTATTCGAGATTTTGTTTTGCTATGATTTTTCTGTTTGATATTTATGTAATTATAAACATTTCTGCATACATTTGAGATAGATCTTTTTTCTGTTTAAACAACATTTTTTTTGCTTTTTTTCGAATGTAAACCATTTGATAAAATGGTGAGAAAGCGCCTCTGTACAATGTACAACGTATGTATAAAAATTCTCACCATGAGTAAATGTTTCTTCTATTTGAAATATATCGTACACGCATTGCCGTTAAATGTGGTAAAGTAGGATAATAGTAAACTTTAACACTTCTAGTTATAGTATTTTATAGCTAAGTTTCGCTATTTTAATCCAAAAGAAGTCGTTTAAATGATCTTTTTATAAATTGTATGTGGTGTAACACGACAGGTGGTTATGGAAAATTATCCTTTTAGAATCGACACTTAATGCATCTTCTGTTTGTGCCTTCATTGAGAACGTTTCGCCTAAAACTTATGTTCTCATTCGGCACGAAAATGTTCCATCAGCTAAAGTAACATGTCTTAAACGTCTTGTCATCCGTTGCGCATGCAATAAAAGTTAAAACTTTGAAAGTATAAGCTTCTTAAGGAAACGGAACTTAGTTTGATTAATTTACGGGACGTTTTCCGCCTTGAGATTTCGACTGTGTTCTTTTGAATTATTCCTGCTAAATTGAATGATATCCGCCGATAATCCTAACAAAACCTTTTTGTTCCCTTAAGCATTAAAAGAAAGTAATGCATAGTTATCCTTTCACGATAACGATCATACTAACCACTAAAAATGAGGTAAGATCTGATCTTCGTACCTCATTT
>JAQBSW010006088.1:10000-51559 GCA_029291075.1 Eudiplozoon nipponicum
GCACTGGAGACTGTTGTCTTTCCAATTTGGTAGAGTGCGAACTGGGACCATAGATAGTAATAAAATTTGGTCTACCGATTGAACTATTTTGTGAATAGTTTCTTCAAAGGAAACATTTGTAAACAAACAAGTCACGTAAAATTCACCATCATATTAGTTTGAATTCTGTTAACAAACTCCAATTAATCCGAAACCGAATAATTTCCTAATAGTTTGCGCAATGGTTCTATATACGGTATATCCTCTTATATATTCAATTGTAGATAATTGAGGAAAAAAAGGAAAGTAAGGCCTATTGTAGCTAGTAAAAAATTATTTTTATCTTTGCATATGAATAAGGTACTATGAAATTTACTGTCATTAGCAAAACAATTTTATAGGATTCAACAAAACACAAAGTGTTATGTAGGCTGCACACAACATAGTGGGAGAATAATTACAGTAGCGAACAAGAGGGAAAGCAGATACACAATTGCGTAAGAGGCCTGAAGTACAGATGAAATGTCAAGTAAACAGAAGTGTACGGGAGGTCATCAAACCAATGAAAGTGATTGCACCGAACGAAAGATGTACCAGGTCAAAGCATATATTCTAATGAGCTAACACAACCACTATATCCACATGCATGAACACACATACACGCATTAACGTTTCCCATGAACATGTTGTAAATCCCATATTTTAATATGACTAAATGACTCTTCCTTCCACCCTTAAAACACTTGAATGGAAACATCATTATCGCACTTGTCAGTGGAATTTATAAACGGAAAAATTATGATTCATTATATGGTGATGATGAAAAACGTTTAAAATAACATGATTTCACAGAGGAAATTAAAAAGTAAGGCAATAACCACAGAAATTAATCATCGTTTTAATCCCGACCTTTGGATTATAACCATGTATATATTAGTAAGTAAAACAAAACTCGATATAATTATATATATATTGATAAATGACTCACTTCTCTCCACGTAAAGCTGATTGCACTTAACTGGAATAGTATTTTCAAAGAGGATTTAACGCTTTATTTCTAGTATATGTGAGAAATAAATCTTTTTAATTTGTTACATATAAATTTATTTAGTTTCTCATTTTTCAGTTTAGAAAATCTAAAAAAAACTTGCCTGAACTACACGTTCTCGAAGATGGTAGTTCTCTTACTTATTTGCCAGCGATAATTCATTTTCTAAATAGAGGGATATCCTTGTATCCAAGATTTTAATTTAATGTCGGTGATATTTTTTCCACTTTCCAAACTTCACAATTTTATAGAACGCTTGCCTGTGTTTCATGTATAAGACTATTTATCAAATGTGCTATGTAAACGTAACATAAAAAATACCCCCAATTTCCCCTTTTCAGTACAAACAAGGCGCTGTAAATAGGTAATACAATTAAACAATAAATGATTGAGTGGATGGTGGTAAGAATTCTTTTAACCATGCTTGCGAGCTTGAAATAAGCACCTAAAATTTTGTATTTGACCAGTCGCCAAACAACATATGCTTGCTATGCTGTTCGACAACTGGTTAAATACAATGGGATTGATGTTTTCTACAAGTTCGAAAACTTGATTTAATGAAGCACTGTATAATTTAGAAAAGTCAATTCATCCAGTAGACCGGTTTGGGCGTTTTTTTGCGTAATATGCGGTTGTATTCGCTGCGTCACCTTGCCGCATACTACACGCGATTTGTAGCTATAAACCAAGCCATGCTTTTTGCTTGGCCGTTACTGCAGATGCAGCTTATTTAGCGTGCCATTAGGCTTAAAGTTCCTATTGACACCCGCCACCTATCATTCTAAATCAGACACCACACTACCTGGGGAAACGGTGTGAGTTAAAGATTTGTATAATTAAACAATTATTGATCTTGCAGGCGAGGGTACTATTTAGTTAAATCGCATTATATTAACATTTGTTAATATAAACTAAGCATTTAGAAAATGCAGTCAATGCTCGTTTCATTATGCGAATGTGGTAGGAAAGTTCAAATTCCCCTATTTCAGACATTGTATCGATAGAAATTTTTATTCCCTTGAGAGTCATGTCTTTGGATGAATAGCTTGTTAGATTGTTTTATTTATTTAGACAATATATTTGGGATATTCGCACAATTCTTC
Organism: Eudiplozoon nipponicum; assembly: GCA_029291075.1. Taxonomy (NCBI): domain Eukaryota; kingdom Metazoa; phylum Platyhelminthes; class Monogenea; order Mazocraeidea; family Diplozoidae; genus Eudiplozoon; species Eudiplozoon nipponicum. The sequence goes on from JAQBSW010006088.1 coordinate 12,131, forward strand.
GTTAACTATATGTTTATCCAAGGTCCAGCAAGGAATACATTCACAATCTTCATTATGATTTTTAAAATATATCCTATACACATTCTTAGAATGTTTTAAATTTTTCAGTTTTATGTTGCAGCCCTTTATTCTACGCAGTTGAGAGATTATCTGCAGTGGTTAAGTAAAGAAAATATTTTAAAATTACCTTCGTCACTTCACATTTTTAGACAAAGGTAAACTGTATCAAAGAGATAATAAATGAAAATAAATATTGACGTTTGTAGTCGTCGATCACCGATAATTTGGTTTTATTTCTTTATTCACCGGTGTTGAATTGACGAGAACTATTTTGCACATTTTTGATAATATCACCTTGTAGCCGGCCGACACGAATCAAGCCTCTTGTCGTCGCAGTTCGACTATAAGAAGAGATAAACTTTCCAGTCTTCGGCATTTCGTTGTCTCTCCCGGGACTCAGGGAAGCACCTCACCTACTTCTCACTCGCCCAGCTGTGATGAGGTATGCAAGACTTCTAGCACTCACTTAGTTGTTCAGATATTTCAGATATTATGAAAAATTTGGTCAATTTCTTCGTGGTGTAACATGGGCTTAGTGTAATGCTGGACATATACTTCAACTGCTACTCATTAATTAGCTTGATGTGTATCTGGAAGTTAAAATTCTCGGATGGCTAGCTGGAACACTATAAATTATTTACAAATGAAAAGAAAACTACCGTATATGATGGGTTGTCGTTTTGGACTATCAGTTTCGCAAAGATACGTTTGATCTCAATTTCCAAGTACGCATCGAGTTTCTCTTCGTGATGGCTGGGTGCTGACTTATCTCTTTCTTCCGAAGGCTTCAACGTCGTTCATACTAACCACTGGAAATGAGATATGGCCTAATCTTCGTTGACCGAGACCAATTCTTTGTTTAAAACCATTAGTGAGTCAAAAAATCAAAAATAGAAGTAGAACTGTTTAGGAACGGGGTTATTACATTTGCTTAAATCTGCTATTGTGAGTATTGTATTGTGTGTAATTGATTAGAGGCCTGAGGATGGTACAGGAAATAACGTAACGAAATGTTGCCAATCAACGAAGATTGGATCATACCTCATTTACAGTGGTTTTTATGCACGATGTTGAAGCCTTCGGAGGAATGGGACAAATCAACACCCAGCCACCTCGAAGAACAGCTCCATGCTTACTTTGAAATGGTAATCAATCGGATCTTTGTGAAAATGATAGTGTAAAGCGAAAACCCACGATCGCAACTGATGGAATTTCAAAATGTGACGCCCGCACTGTGCAATCTTTCAAAAAATATCCGACAGCGACACTTACACAATAGCCATAGTGTTAGTATCATTTACGGACTCGGTCGCATTGTCGAGACTTTATATGATGTTAGCTTCACTATTGCAGGTTTACACATTCGTCAAGGATATTGTAGCGTCCTACTATCCACATTCCTCACCCAAATATATAGTGGGTAAAGAGCGTAATACCGCCTCCTACTGATGAGTCGCCAGTAAGCACGAAACAAATGTGCATGAGATTATGCTTTCCGTTTATGCTGTCTTTGGTCTATCCTTCTGGTCACAACTGAACTAATTTGTTACTAGGTACGCAACACCTAATACATACTGACAGAGACACTGTTTTATATAACTGCTAATTTTTTTACAATTTTTTGCAACATTCGGATTGCATGGTTTCAGAGACGGGTGGTTGATTTGAAAATATATGCCCGTTCTTATTAAGCCTGTCAGCATCTCTAGCTACTACTGTAGAGTTGCATATCAAGTATTTTTTAAAATTGTTTTGTCGGAATGCTAGCTTCATATATTCCAATGCCGCGTTTGGCGTACGCGGGTAGTAGCTTTGCACGGACAGTTTCACAACGATCCGATTGATCACAATGTCTAATTTTGTTTTGTCTTTGATCGGGTGGAGTTTGTATTCGTCCCAATGGAAATGCGGTTCTATCACACCTTTGTTTACTGGCTACGTTTCGGAAGTTGATTCCCACTTCCATCTTCAAGCCAATTAGTCTCCTTCTATCCACAGCACAATACTCACAATAGCAGATTTAAGCAAATGTGGTAACCTCGTTCCAAAACCATTCTATTTATATTTTTTTTGACTCAACACTAGTTTTAATCATAGAATTTGTCTCAGTAACTAAACTCAATATATAACTATTTGTAATTAGCAGACCAATCCTTACCTCAGCTATCTCAAATTCCCGGTATACATAATCTCATCTCGTGTGCAGAATGTTGTAGGGGAGAGAGACAGTATCGAACCTTTTTTTATTTGTTATAACTGTATTGCTACTATGTCACGGTAATTGATTATTGGGTTAAGCGAAATTAAAAAGTAATTTTCAGTTCTGCACTTGGGGAATGCATAATCTGCAAAAACAGGAAGATTTGAAGTGAAGCTCAGCCAAATATTTTATTAAGTTTATCATGTTCACTTCCTATCGAAGTTGACGTACTTTTAAAACTTTACGGAAGTAGCTTTCTTTTTTTGAAGCAAGTTTCATGTATTCACTGTTTTTAAGAAATTAAAGGTCTAATATTTACCACAAGTAAAAATCTATGATGTATAATGCCAAAATTAGGATCTTTCATTTCAAGACTTCTAAAAAACAGCCCAGCAAGACCAACCTCTCTTTCAATATTGAGCATGACCATCCATTTGTTGCACCGTAATCTTAATTTTAGTTTCACTCGTAGTAGAAAAACTTTTTAAGCTAGTAAAAATTCTAGTAAAGATATTTTAATTTTGAACCACAATCTTGGCTTTCATCGATTTGGACATTTTTGGCACCTAATTTAGCAAAGAATACATAGTCGAGGTGTACTTGGATATTACTCCATTTGTGAACCCTTGTTTATATTAATTTGATAACACAATTTACATAATTAAATTTTATAAATCGTTTAAAAGTTTATTATTATATTTTAATATTTACTTCGTTAAAATGACGTTTTTTCTTGAAGGCTGTGCCACTTTACCAGGTTGATCCAGCCAAACAGAACTTTCCTCAGAATAATCTTACCATTCAACATCAACAGATAACTAATCAACAACTCCAGGACCACCCAGCGAATTTGGAGCGCAGTGATGTAAATTATTCGTCGAGAGATGGAAATCGCGACAAGCAGGACGGAAGTGATTACCAAAACTCTTTACAACAACACAATCAGGTGAGCGCTTATTTTTTAGCTTTTGAAATTTATAGGCAACATGTGCTTAAATATAAGCTTAGCAATTTTGTTTTTCTTCAAATGGAATTGTGAAATAATTAGAATTAGAGCGAAAGATTTTATATGTCAGATATAAATTTGACTGATTTGTATGGTTTTTACTTATTAAATTTACATGAACTTAGGGTAATCATATAAGATGTTTGGTTCTTATAATACAGAATAAATATTTATTATTTTGACTGTGAATGTGAATTACAAAGTTTAAAATAAATCTAGGCTACTCAATAAAGAAAAGCTGTACAGTCGTTATTTTGAAATTTTAGCATGTATATCATTGTGTATTACTTCTGACAATTCAAGCAACAGAGCAATTTAAATCAGATAAGGTGGATATCGATTAGTTAATAGTTATCTCGTTCACATATAGGTTTTTGACTTACTGGCTGCTCATTAGTTTGGTTCTGGCATTACTATCCGAACTCACTGTCTTTATGACGATTTTATAGCTTTTCCACACAAATTTAGGCGATTTTATCGTCAATTTATTGTTCGTAAATTAAGTAAGCCTGTTTATTATTGGTTAGTAAGAATAAGTGAAACTATTATTTTTCATACTGAATTTACCATATCCTTCTTATACTGCGAACTAACCTGTCACTTTATATCCCAGGCGCACTATTTAAATGATTTTTTGAATGCGAGTTGTTTAACAAAGCAAAAACCAGTCTCAATGTGCAAAAATTTTTGAAAACTTCTGTTTTAACTTCTTTATAGTCTTGGTATGGTGTTTTTAATAACTAAAAAGTTTAACTAGGTACAAAAGTATGTGCCAATGTCAGCGTAAACAAAAGGTGTTATCACCTTCACATATTTGATTCTTATTTGTTGGTGACTCATCAATAGGTACCGAAACTTCTCCTGAAGCACTACATATTTAGTTACGTAAAGTGGGACATCTATACTGTTCATTTGCTTCTAAATTAAGTTTTAAACCGTAGGTAAAGTCCACCTCATATATTTAAATTGTCATTCGTAACGTGGGCGGTGATAAAAATTATTTTAAATCGTGGTTGCGAGCCAGATTTAAACAACAATTCCATTTTACATACATTAATCAGTATAGTGAAAGAATTTCATAAGGTAGAAAAGGAGATACTTCCAGTAGACCAGTTTTGTTCTTATTGTTAAATCTTGAATTACGGTCTAGAATTTTACCGAGCACAGTGCTTGAACCTGGGCACATCCGGTTCGTAGTCTATGACTCTATTCACAGCGCCAATCTGACAAATAAAATGTTTCCATGTTCGAGCCCTGTCTCCGGGATACTATTGGACTGTATGTGAAGAGTTCTTAGTAAGGACGAAAACATTTCGCTGGATGAATTGCCTTTACTGCATTATATAACATATTTTCTCCTGATTAAATTATATGTAATATGATTGGTGTTTATATCAACCTCGCAACCTTGATGTAGAATAACTTAATATATTGTTTTCAGAAAAGCAACTTTAATGCTAACCCACTATATATTCTATGAAGTTTACACTAATACTGCATTACAATACATATGTTTAAAAGATTGTTTTGTCAAGCTGTACGACATTTCTTGACAAATTCAATAGTGTGCACATGGCCTACTAATAAATCGCCAGTAAGCACGCAACGAATGCGTAAATGAGAGCTTTTATTTTGAGTATCCTAACTTCGTTATGGCATTATTTTCCTTTTTATAATTAACTGTTGCTAGAAACGCTTTACTTATTTAGTAAATGCGTATTCTATTTCTCTGTCACTAAAAATATAAAACTACATTGTGCTACCTATAATGATTCGTTATCCTACGAAATGAGGTTGTTTCACTTACCGTGACTTTAAAGCATTTATGAGCAACCAGGTGTACGAAAATATGATCGAAAAAAGTTAAAACCGTCAATGATGTTTGTACAATATTATTGGATACTGGGTTTATGACAAATACAGGGATGTTCCGTATATTTTAAAGTTAACGTTTTAATCAAGTTTAACTTTGTGGTTATTACCTGTATATTTTAAATATCATAACATACAGAATTTTTTAGGGTAGCTTCTGTACTGAGTGCACGTCGTATTTTGCTTGGGACTAGATCAAATTTTAGCATTAAAAATTTGCGAATTTGTTGCAAGTAATAAAGTTTTGCATAAAATATCATGTCATTTATTAGGTAATTTAAGAATATTTCAAAATATCGTTTAGATTTCAATATTTCTACTTTTTCAATGGATACTTGGGGCACTATTTATTATCTAAATATTATTTGTTATACCATGTGTTATACTACAAACGTTTGAATTGTTTTTCTATTCACTGACTTACGCACGCCTTTTCTTTATATATTGTGAATTACCATCGGCACTCAGGAATTACTGTATATTTGCTATTTAGATGTAGCACAGTCCATGCTACCGAACTTTCAATTTTGAAAATTTTTCAGCTGTTCTTTCTTCGCCTAAGCTCTTGCATAACGTCTTGAGCTGTTCTCATTTTATTTGCTCAGGGTAAAGTCTTAAACGTTTTTGTCAACATCTGAGTTAAGTTTACTTTCACCGTTCATGCCGGATACCGATTTGTGTTGCGTAACTCCTTAATAATTGAATTTATTGTCAAGTTCTAATAAATACATTTTTTATAATAGTATTTAATTATTCTATTACGATTCGGTTTATGATTTAGTCAGCCGCCTAGTTTTATTTATATCTTCGTTTATTGGATATCATCATTAAAAAAAATCTGAATACACATTGAATAAAAGCAAACGAGGTCCTCGTTTCGTCATAAATTGAACATTGATTCGTCAATCTTTTCAACTGTTTGCGTGATATGTGTATTCATGCAGTTTGAACAAGGCATTTGTTAATGTCAACATATATTGCTAAAGTTGCTTTTTACATTTACCTTCTTTTATTTAAATTTTAAGCATACTTATTGTAATTATATTCAGCTATTTTTTAATGTAGCCTATACAGAATATGCTTATGTTTTAATAGCGTTCCTTAATTCTTCTGGTGGTCGTTCTATTATATGAACCACAAATATGGGCATATATTGCTTGCGCCATATCAAAATCTGGCAGGTTGTCACCTTGTATTACTGTCGCCGATTTTCAATTTTATAACCATTATGAAACAGGCTTGTTAATTTTACTGTTGTAGATTAATTTCAACTTAAATACATAAACTGAAAATTTATTGGGTGGTCGTTCTATTATTTGAGCCACAAATATGGGCATATATTGCTCGCGCCATATCAAATTCTGGCAGGTTGCCACCTTGTACTACTGCCGCCGATGCTTGCTTTTATAATCATAATGAAACGGGTTTGTTAATTTTTCTATTACAGATTGGCAATTCATAAACAGAATCCAGCAATAATTATCGAGAAAATAATTAGAAAAACCTGGTATTGTCAATAAAATCGGTAATTTAGGATCCCATATATAAAAAAGAAACTGGCCATGGTAACACATTTTTCGGATCTACACAAATTAAAGTGAGAAAAATGATTATCCATATACGAAACCCTATATATAAATGATAAGAACCCGACACAAATATTCAAATTTTCCACCAACATGATATTTTTTCGACTGGCCACTAAATACACACACCAAACAAACTTTTCTCCACTTAAGCAAACCCCACTATTAACATCAGCAGACGTTCGACGTTATTGGTAACAACCTAAAGTAAAAAGAGCCGCGCAAACTACGTCACTGTTATTATTATCAGTAACAAAATCTTTACGACAATATTAGCGATATATACATAAAATCGGGACACTTTGCGCTGTTACTAGGCTGACAAATAGACTCATGAACATTGTGACCCAAAATAGAGCATACGGGAAAAAAACATACATACGCGAAGTAGCCTACATTGGGAAATTCTGGTCAAAATTCAAACAAACAATAAGAGACTAACAAAATCTACAGCAACACTTTTTAATAAAGTAATAATGACTCATTCACACACACAAAAACACGAAGTTACAGAGGAACACAAAATTCACTACCACCAATCGTTTGAATGTCACTAATAAATACAAATAGAAGTAAAAATAAGTGTAGATCTCATTCATATTATAAATGAAAGCTTAGAATTGGTATCAAATGTTGATAAGTAATTTAAAAATAAACCGGTCATCGTCCACATACACTTTAATACTAAATTGTTTGTTACTAAATGTGTACCCTATTTTATTCAAAAGCAATGAACATTATAAAGATTATATAAATGAATATATATATATATATATATATATATATATATATATATATATATATATATATATATATATACTACTGTATCGCATCTGTTGTGGTAAATTTTCAGGTCTGACATAAAATCAGATCGCATTTTATTTACCTATTCGCATAAAATATGAAAACTACCGCTAGCGGTACGTTCTGACGCGTTTTACCCTCTTGGGTGCGACTGACGTTATTTGTCCGTTTTTTTGCGGCTGGTCAAATAAAATCTTGTTCTTGACCAATTCAGTTGACATAAATCAATGCGTGAAAGGCTGTTGTCGATTTAGTCAAGCCCAAAATGAGTCCCAATCTTTTGTGCCGTTCTTTTTAAAAAAAACTATTGTTGGCGCTATAATTATAATATTTTATCTTTTCAATATCAATTAAATTATTATTCAGATAATTAAAATGTTTTCCGTATTGTGGAAACAAATATTCACAGAAATAATCGTACTATTATCTGCAATTCTTTTTTGATATTGCATTGGCAAATTGAAATTTAGCATTTTCGTGCGCTTTTTGCGCAAATGCACAAGACCAGATTAGGCTGATTATATAACAATTTTAATATTCGCAGTTGAGCAACGAGTGTTTTGGAATTCATAGAATACTAATTTGAATTAGCTATTTATTTAACTGAATAATCAGCCAAGGTGACCATAAGCGGTATCAAATCTTCAGTATGTTTGACTGACGAATGTAAATATATTGGGCGACAAGTTAAAAATGACCACCATTCTGATCTCATTTCATCATTCACACTTTCAATTATTACGAATTGTGTAACAAATGAATTTGGCAAACAATACAATATAACAAAGGTCGTAGCTAAATATTTATTAACAATCTAGACAGGTGAAATCTATGTAAGTCTGCCGGAGGTAAGAGCCCATTTCTGCCATTCCATCGACTTTATTTAAATTGCAAATTGTTTCTCGCTAGTAAGTTTATTTTGGTGCCCTAAATATGACCGTAGTAAGCCAAAAAATTATCAGTACTTGCGATTGATACATATTTTTTCCTTATTGTGCGGCTCGTATAAAAATTGTTTTCTTTTTAATCTGATCTAAAGGATAGCTTATTATTTGTCCATATGAGTAAATACAAGGAATAGTCTGAGTTAATTTATGAATAATTTAAGCCCATTTGTTATTCTATCGAATTCTGAAGTTGTAATTAACTAAAAATGTAAATTTCAAACAAATTGCGTCCGTTCAAAGCTTTATATGGCGCCAAAGTATGAGGTAATTTTGTTCACTTTCTCCTTTATAGATTGCCGATTATCATTTGATTACGTTGATATGGAAAGCAATATCAACTGTACTACTGCAAAAAACTATCAATTGTTCAATAAATGAAATTTAATAAAATTTCAACATTTGTCAGATATCGTTTCACAATTTCCTCAGAATTTTGAACAAAGTTAGGCTTTGAAAAAACTGAAAAACTTATCTTTCTGTCCAATTGCTTAAAACAAATCTCCTATTCAACTAATGATTACTTTAATATTATCTGAAACTGAAACAGGTATGTTAGTTAAGATGATAACTTTTAATCCAGACGAATTTGCACACAAGAAAGTTTAAAAACATTAAATATATGTCTCTAGTATTTACTTTGACCGAATTAATTGCTTCGTTTTTGCATTATAAGAAATATTATTAAACACTTAATTTCGATTATCTTTAAAGTTACAATAAGAGTAAGCCACTTATTACCAGATTGCTCATGAATAGAAATAAGCCGAGATAAGAGTACAACTAACCCTGCGCGTATATTCCATACATTATGCATAATTTATCCGAAGCGTTCTTCTTTTTTAAAAAATCGAAGGGACAATATCGAAACCACCAAATTCCAACAGTCATAGTCCTACGCCATTTTGTTTTTGAAAATGCACATGTATAGCCGTTTGGTTTGGAACAGGCTTTTGAAAACAGTTTTTATCTGTTTTTAAGATTCTGTCACTTTTGGAAGCTGTATTTTATCAGATGTGCTTTTGAGCAATTTTCATATAGAAACATATATTTATACATACACACGAACAACCTCAAGTACACTTGCCGCGATAACATTATGTCGTGCTATAATTTGTATTTCCTGTACTTAAAAGATCATATCACAAGTAGTTGTAGGGAATAACTTAAAGTTTCTGTCCTCTGGCTTAGCCCTTTTTGGTTTGTCTAGCTGCCTTTAAACCGGTTTTAATACACTTTGCGTGAAAATACTAATTTTGGACGTAATTGGCAATAAGATCCCTACTTTATTGGTACTGATTTTTTGTTTACCTATGATTATAAAAATCTAGTGAGTTCATAAACTATTCTAAAATATGGATTACAGTGCACAAATTCCTATGCATTGCATGGATGTTTTATAAATGTCTTTAATGCGATATTAATATAAAATCCAATCTATAGAAAACACAAATATAGTTTATAAAACAGTGAATATTTATTAATAAATATGGGGCTATTAGATAAATAACTATTCGAACAAGTAGAGATTCCATCTCTAAATTCTTCTCTGTTAATCAAATAAAATTGAACAAATACATTTCTACAGAAATAATGTATATAATTGTATATAGTGGCTAGGAAACTGTCAGGATCACTTTATTCTAGTAATTTAATAAGCGATAAGTACACATCTTGAAACTTTATGCTAAATATGTTTAGGCTTTTGTTTGAATTCTTGCAGTAGTTAATAGGCAAAAGCAAATTAAACTACTGATTAGATAACCTTGAATATAAAATCTATTTATTAAAAATATTATATAAAAGTGTGGCTTGTTGAATGATGATATTGCTGATTTTTCGTGAAAAATTTTACCGATGTGTAAAAATTCATATTTCTTTCTCCTACGTGTTTGCCTTTAGACTTCGTGAATTTTCATGTAGGCAGATTATACCGTTCCCAAACAGTGTTTACTTTTTCTTTCTCCGTATGATAGCAGTGTCAGATCGGAGGACTTCCTTCACATATTCGTTAAAAAAATATTTGTATAATTGATACGATTCTGGTTGATAGAGTACAAACTGCAGACTGAATATCTCCTAATGTTATTAGTTATTCGAAGCTCATTCGAATGAATTTTATTATAATAATAAGAAATCAAACAGAAAACCATAGCTAATATTTTGCATCCTTCCTAAGATTATGCAACTGGCGTAAGGGTAACGACAAATACGAATATTTAGTGATGCTGATTTAAAAAAAATCTTTCAAGTTCTCTTATATGTAAAAATAATTGCTGGAAAACAAAGATGACTAAAATTTTCATCGAGATGTCTCCTGATGATGGTCGTCTATCAGTGAATTTCATTCGTGTAATAGATAAAAGGTGATAAAGAGAGTAAGTTCATCAATAGTTTTAATTATTTTTCACTACATCTACCGAAAATGATGGTTAAGTTAAGTAGCCAAATATATACAAACACATTTAAACAAATGGATTATTGAGGTAATGAAACTGATTTTATTTTGCTTTAAAGGCATTAATAATTTTGAGTCTAAACATTTTAATGTATTAGTAACTTAAAATATAAAATAAACTCGGCATTGAAACATAACTATACAACTCGGAAGGTCTTGAAAGCACAGTTACCAAAGTCATTTTTCGTCAAAGCGCAACTACAATGGCTAAGTCTACTTTTTATGTGGTAAATTTTGAAACTAAGGAAATAAATTTGATTGGGTTCATATGATATACAACAACGATCACGTAGCAGATCGCGCGCACACACATGCACGTTATTTACTAGTTTATATTATGGTTATATATATATATATATATATATATATATACTTCTTTTATTTATTTAGATTAGAATTGGGGATGTTGCAGTTGCAAGCTTCTGCTGTGCGTAACTCTTTTTTCCTTGTTTAACTTTGAGAAACAACTGGCAGTCTGCTTGATTTGGAATTGGTTTTCTAACATCAATGTGCTTCGGCTTTATCTGAACTGTGCATTGACTAACGCTGTTTTATCAGTAGTTTTCTTTATTTAACCAAATATTTCGGTTGTCTTTATTCGTAGTCTTCTTGAGTTGGTCTATCCTCACAAATTGTACAAAACAAACTAATGAGGCGATAGCGATATTTCCTCTGGCCATATTATTTATACTCCAGGCTGATCTGTCACTAGATAGTCGCATTTCGTATGTGTACCTTGATCCCTTTACCAAAATTTTTATGCATTATGTTGAAAATAATCACTTAGATTAAACTCCACTGAAACCAAAATTGTACCTAAGTTTCTCGGAGGACATATTAATGATCTGGAACCATGGTGGTGATAAAATGGTAAATTTCTTAAATTTAGCTAATCGAATGAGCGAGCTTCAATTTACTCCGGAAAGTTAATCATCAGTGAATTATCATTTTTGGAATTCAAATTAATTAGAAATGGTCAGAAATTAAAAAGAAATATTTATAGGCAGGATACTTATTCGGGAGTCCTTCTTAATTTCAAATCCAATCACCCGTATCATATGAAAATCGATATCTTAAAGTCATTAACATTTAGTAGCCTTAGATTAACATATATAAAGCGTAGGAAGTTAGAAGTAGGTAGATCATGATATGTCTAAGGCTACTGTTTATCCTCTTATTTAATAGATGCCACAATGATGGATGTCGAAAAATTAACTCAAAATCTTTAGGTACATCAAAGTGACATACTTGCATATATATATATATATATATATATATATATATATATATATATGTCTCCGCAACAAACACTATTTAACTGTTATAGAAAAGATGGTTGATGAAGATTTAGAGCTTTCATTTACCTAGATGATCTGGCGACCAAAGTTAACATGCTGTATTTTTCTAAAGTATGTTTTCGAGTAGCGTCTTGCGAGTTTTCCTGCAGCCGGCAAACTTCATCTTCGTGGCTCGCACGCTTTCTCGCATTCTGTCATCACGCGTTTGCCACTAACTTATAACTGACAACTTTAACATAATACAAAACTTCGTACACTATAACGTGGTCGTGTTTTATTAGTACCAACCAGGTTACTTCTGCCGACACCACTACGACTAGTTGGCGCCCGAGGGTTTTCAGGATATAAATTTAAATATATCTATTGGCTACGATTCGAATTATATACGGCAAATTCAGATCGATTTTTTTATAGAGATTGAATATTCTAGAAGTTTGTAAAATTTGAAATAATGAGATTATATTTTGTTTTAAAGTTTAACAGCCGGCATGGAATTGTAAGCTTATGTATCACAAGTAATAGGCCATGGCTTTTGCTTCCTCGTTTTTTCGGTATTTTACAGAATCATTATCCTTGCTTAATAGAAAATGGTTTCGTTTTACTAAGATCTCACATTTATCGAGTACAAAGCCACGTTAAACAAGTGTTAACCTACAAAGTTTCTTGCATTGACACTTCAGAAGTCTGAACATAAAATCTAGAATTAAATTGACCAAATTTTTTTGCTGACATCGTTATTTTATCCATAATAATCATCACAATCAACGATAAACGAAATTAACCAACCAACAAAAATGATGGTGACAACAACACAATTAACAATAATGCTCTTGTTATCAGTTAAATCGTAGTAAGAACAGAACATATTTTCCGCCGCTCCAATCGTACATTTACAACTCTGTTTGTATTCGTTAACATAAAGTTTTAATTCGCATTATAAACGCAACAGACCTTGTGAAAATTTTGCATTTAATTCGAAAGTTCCCGATAATTTTGCTTGATAGCTACTAGTACATAAATCTTTCCTAAGAGCGTCATATGCGTTGTTGATTGAATGAGCAATATTAAATTTAAGTTTCTAACTTCTGATACTAAATATTCTTCTATCTATTGTGATAAAATATATCCATTTGCTGGCTTACAGTTTATTGATGCTATTTTTATTGAAAAAAATCCTGGAAACCGTCAATATGTCACTTTTCAAAAACCAGCATAAATAAATATATGTACTAAGCGTGGCCTACCTAGCAGCGAGTTGCTTTTATACAAGGTTCCGATTTTGATATAAACATCTGACCCATTATGTACGTACATTTCTCAATATAATCTAAGTATTGTGTAGTTTGGAAAATGCCATTCATCCAGTTAACCAGTTTTGTCCTTATTGATAATTCATCATGTACTGTCCAGAATTTGCCGTTGGCAGGGCTTGAACCTGGACACGTCTGCTTCGGAAACTGTTGCTCTGAACAATGAACCACCCCACCGCACAATATACACACTTTTCTGATATATAATAACTAATGTATCTTGGTTAGCGCAGGGTGGCTTAGTGGTTAGAGTACTAGACGTGCCCAGGTTCGAGCCCTGTCCGCGAAAAATTCGGAACAATACGTGATGAGTTGCTTTTGAGGACGAAATCGGTCTACTGCATGGATTGCCTTTTCCAAAATAAACGGTAGTTAATTTATATTGAAACTGTTTGTTCACAATGGGTCAGTTGTTTCTATCAAAATCGACAACTTGAATAAAATGAATTTTTATCACCGCCCCGCAACCAATGTACGTTTTGTTACGATATAGTTCGAATAGTGCCCTAAGGCTATGCAAAGTGGGGTATTGTGGTTAAGTTTTAATCTATTTTAAGCATGCTTTTTGCTCTCATTGGCGACTTATTCACAGAAGCAAACATTTTCTTTTTACTTTTTGCGCATCAAAGCAGTGGTAGAATCTATTTGATTGGAAAGCTTTGGCAATGGGTCATCGTAATACACTTACTGGAAATTGCATGATCCTTGCAGAAAATTTTATCATTTCTATAAACTTGGACATTGACAATTTACATTGTTATTTAGAAAATCACATTTAGGTCATTCACTTTTCTAGAAAAACCTAGTAATCTGGCCTCGACCAACCGATGTTGCCATATTTTGGTTGAACCACCCGATCATAAAATAAAATCCTTGATTTTAATATTTTCCTGCTACTGCATAATTTAAATAAACGCGCCTGTGTAATTGGAATTACATAACTTACAAATTGATTAGTTTATATTGGTCAGATTTAATCGGTCTCCAAAATCACGTTGCTAGTATCCTATTTGGATTGTATGCGTTATATATAGTTAGTTTAATTTGAAGTTTCATTGCTAAAGACATTATAATGATTTGCACCATTCATCAATCCCAAAGTACTAAGGGCGTAAAGTTAACATCTTTTCATGTTTCACCAGTAGGCACAAAGCACATACCCAATAAGACTAGGCCCTTCGTTTTTGCTGTCTTCGGTGTATCATTATGACCATACCCAGGTGTGTTTATCTATAACATAATGTTTTGTAAATATTACTATTCTACTCGCAGATCAATCGAAATATGTTATTTTATAGTAGACGAATATGAGTCTCAAGAGACATCCCAAAATATCCCAATTGTTTATCATAGTCTCGTTGGAAACAATAAAGTTTTTAAACACTGCCAGGCAGCGCAAAATTGCAAATCAGGAAAATCTTTTTTTATTGATTTAGAGGATTTTTAATAGATTATACTAAGCATATTTCTAAATTATAAAGAATAATTATAAAATGGTAGTTGTTTTTGATATTTTTATTTGAAATAAATGTGTTTTGATTAGGAAAATGTCTAAAACCTTATTTTTTACAAATTATACAATGCCATTATTATACACATTCGTCAGTATAAACTAACCATTGTAAAATGTGGAAAGCCAATTAATCGAGTAGGCTGGTCTCGTCCTTAATTTTATCTCTTCAAGCTCTGTCCAGAATGTTTTCGCGAACAAGGCTCGAACCTGGGCTAATCTGGTTTTGTATCTGTGACAGTCCACAACGCCACACAATTTTCAGTTACATAGTAACTCGTGATTTTTATTATCCTTTCCTTCAGATCGAGCCTGTATGGCTACTCTTCTGACCTAAAGTTCCAACTAGCTAATCCAAAACTTTGATTATAGAACAGAAAACGTACTACCTAGGGAAGTGATAAAAAAGTGAGTAGTCAAATAAGTAAACGAACATTGATTGCAGGAGCGATGGTAACAATTCTGTTTAAATAAAAGTTGCGAGTATAATATAAGCATTCACCACATATAATAAAACGAACATTGATTGCGCGTGCGGTGATAACATTTATTATAATTAAGGTTGCGAAATTGATATAAACACCTGACCCATTAAGTACATACATTTATTAGTTCAAAGTAAGAATTGTATAGTGTAGAAAAGGCAATTCATCCAGTAGACCGGTTTCGTTTTAATCACGTACTGGCAAGAATTTGTCACGGACAGGGCTCGGAAGTTGGGCATTTCCGCTTCGAAATCTCGTGCTCTAACCACTAAGACACCCTGCCGCACACTACACAAACTTTTCATTTATATACAAACAAATGTTTTTTGGTTGGCCTTTCCTTTAAGTAGAGCGTATATAGCATTCATTTGGCCCTAAAATTTGAACTAACCGTCCTCAATCGGACTTTACTGAACAGACACTTCACTAGATTGGGAAGTGGTATTGGAATGGACATTTATATAATTAAATGAACATAGGTTGCGCGGGCGGTGATAACATTTATTTTAATCAAGGTAGCGAACTTGATATAAACACTTGGCATATACCGAATGATTACCTAGTAGTTTACGTAATGGTTCAAGTAAATGAACTAGCCATTTAGCTAGTGCATGAAACGGAGAATTTACCATTGATAAAATTGGCCTCATAAATTCTCCGTTTCATGCACTAGCTAAATGGCTAGTTCGTTTACTTGAACCATTACGTAAACTACTAGGTAATTATTCTGTTGCCGATTCGTTTGAGTTTGTAAACAAAATTCAAGATATAAATGTTAAAAACAAGATTATGGTATCTTTTGATGTTACGTATTAGTGTACAAATGTTCCAATTGATGAAACCATTGACATTATAGTCAAAGCGGTAGAACACGATATATTACCATCGCCGGTGCCAGGTCAAACTCTACGCAAGCTTATCTTATTATGCACGAAAGACGTACGATTTCGTTTTTAATGGAAGCATCTACAAACAGACTGATGGTGTCGCAATGGGAAGCCCCTTATCTCCAGTGTTGGCTGAGATTTTTCTAGGGCACCTAGAAAATACATCATTAAAGAGTGACATAAGTAAATGTGCTCAATATATACGGTACGTGGATGATATATTTCTTGTACTTAAGAACAGGTCGCAATCACGAACATTGCTTCAAAATTTCAACAAAGCACATAAGAATATCGGTTTCACGTCAGAGCACGAGAAAGATGACTGTCTGTCTTTCCTAGATGTACTATTAAAGAAAGAAACTAATGGTAAATTAAACAGAACAATTTACTATAAACCAACATGATCTGCACAGTATTTGCATTACAGCAGTTTTGTGCCATTTCAATATAAATTATCAACAGTTCGTGGTTCCTTTTCAAGAATTGACAGGTTGGTTAGTCAAGATTCTAAAGAAAATGAATATAATAAAGCAATTAACGATTTAATGTCTAATGGCTATCCCAGACAATTAATTGAATCAATTATTAAAAGGGGAGTTAACCAGAAACAGACGTATTATGGGCCAGAAAAGAAAACAGTCTACCTAAACATCCCATTTAAGGGGGATGCAGTTTCCCGAATGGCACAAAAGAAAGTTGAAGCAGCATTGACACGCACATTTAATGCAGCCAAACTACGAGTGTTATTTAGGGTAACACACTTGCCTTTACCAGCAATCAAAGAGAAACAGCCGTTAATGTCGATATCAAATGTTATTTACCAATATACATGCACAAGTTGTCGATCAACTTACCTAGGCCGATCGACCAGACGGCTAATTACTCGAATGAGAGAACATTGCAACTTAAACGCCTGTTTTAAATCAAATGGTGAATACACGTCTGCTATTGCGCAACACATCATCGAAACATCGCACGTATGTTCTCCAGACGTAGCATTCAAAGTAATTACTAAATGCAAAAACAAAAGGGAGCTAGCCACATATGAAGCCTTATGGATAAACAAATTGCAGCCGGATTTATGTAAGCAGAAGAAGCACGTACAAGCATTGAGCTTGAACTGGATGTGACGCACGCAATTTGATTGGTTTCTATTTTTCACACTCTCTTTGTTCACATATTTCTATCTTGTTTTGCTTTCCAATTTATGTATAAAGATATGTTCATTAGTAGATATTTATTTATATTATTTAAAAAGTTATCATTGTTATTATTATCATCGTAATATTAATATTAGAAATATAAATAATAATAATATTTGTTATTATTTATAATATTATTAATATTATGCATCATTTTGTTATTTAGCAAAGCCACACGGATTGCGGTGATAGAAACTTTATTACTCTAAATTAAAGTGGAATACATGTTTAATATTGGCTTAAAATTATGCTCTGCTTATATCCAAACACGAGCAATTACACACAAGTTAATTTGGAGGTCACATGACTAACCTTCTTAAGTAAAATTGATTATGATTAATCTATTTCCTTTATTTTCCAAAAAATATACGGCAGTCAAGAATACGTTATATCTAGTGATTTTAAGTTTTTTAAATGAAACCAGATAAAAACTGTCAATTTATGTATATGTTACAGTCTAAACCATCTTTGGGTTGACCAGTGATCAATTTTATTAAATAAAGAAATTTTTTGGTCTTCATCTTCATGTTGCCAAGCTGTTAAAACTTGATTGTAATATTCCGAAATAATTTAAATAACTTTACATTATTGTATGTAGCGCTAAAGCGAGCTTTTGCCTTTTTAATAAAATGCATCAGTTCGTTATAAAAATCTGTACCTTTAAAATATGAATAGTTTTGAATTTTTTAACATTGAAGCTGTGCTAGAGTCCAGACATGGAAAAAATAATTACGGAATATCTAACAGTTTAAACACACCAAGCATCAGTTTACTTTATTCTTACAAAAAAATAAATCCAATCGGATAACTTTGACATTCTGAAGACACGTTTCAAGTTAAAAAGCTTCTTTTGATTTCCAAATGGCGAGGCTACTATGCTCTTGAACATCATATGCATGGAAAGGTGTCATAATCTGCAACGACTGGGATCGTATTTATCACATGCTTTCTAGTACGGCTTAAGTAAACTATATGAAATATTCAAACCTTTACGTAGTCTTATCAACGTTTCGTGTTTAAACTATATAATATAAAATAATATATAAACTATATTATTTAATTACATTGCATGCATAGAATGCGTATGTATGTATTTTTCTTTAAATTTTCATAATAAATTGGAGAGAAACAATTTAACCAATTTGGATGTCTCACACATTAATGAGCCAAACAATTAGTTTGTCGATGTACGATTAAAAAATAGTAGCTGTAACAGAAGGCTACGGATTGAAGTTAAAATTAGTGTGACATATAATGGATAGTGATAAAATATGTTGTTGACCTCAAATTAATTCATGATTGCTATGCTGACATTACAACGTTTATTTTAAAATAAATACTTTGGAGGCAGTTTTGGACTAATTTCTTTATAATTTGGGAAATATTTTATTATGTTATTATTACAAATACTATTAACGATTAACATTTTGATCGAATGTAACTGTTGCTATCCGACACGTGTTTAAATGTTTTACATTTTTAAACGAAACTAACATTTGATAAGCAGTTTCCTTATTCGTTGGAAATAATATGTCAATAAGCACATAAATTTAGAAATGTCTGGTTTACATTAAACTGCCGTGTTAATTTGATATTGCTACTTTTTAACATTCAATGTAAAAGTAAATTTATAAATAGAACTTTATATTTTGGTTAAATCAAGAAGACATTTCTTTCAGTTTTTTCTGAAAAATTGATTGAGTTACATCAAACTAACGACTGCTAATGTAATTTTGGCACAAACCGTGCATGCTAAGTGTTGGTTTGAAATCGATTAACATTTAAAATGCAAAAGTCAGCAATTCAGGCAAAAACCTATTTGAATGTAGTTTCCGTCTTTAACATAGGCAATATAGGTAGTTAGGAATATTATTTTGCTCTTTTTCTTTCTTTACACAGACGCATAGCAGTAGTTTTATTGCTTTACTTTTATAGTCCACAACTAATTCAGACATATGGCAGCGATAAGCCTCTGTACGCTACCGCAATGAATTCACGATTATATGCGAACAAATCAATTGAAATTAACGGCCTTTATTATTATAACAAGCCCGTGCCTTAAAAGAAATAAAATCAATAGATTTTATTTCTTTTAAGGCACGGGCTTGTATTAACTGTAAAGTGAAACTTAAGATTATATATAAATGAATGAGTTTATATATATATATATTCCATAGGCATATACCGAACATATATAAAATATAAAATGTAACTCCTCCCATACAACACACATATCGCACGTGGTATATAGTTTAAAATTTCAAAATGTTGTCTTATGTTGGTCAGTTCATACTTCAGATTGACTCAACGTGATTATCGCTTCCAACCTCTCTTTTCCAATGGCCATTCAAACTCCGACACTATAGATCAGATACCAAGATATCCGGAGAATAAATATTTTAGGCATTATGGTTTTATTAGATAATAAATTATGTTATGTGTACACCACGCATAGTTCTTGAAAGGCAATACACATTATCTAGTAGACTGGATTTATTATTTTACGGCATTCTTCGGCGTAATGATCAATACCACCGGGGCATTTTGCTTAATCAATCCGTAACTACCTATAAACCAAATATACATCTGCAACATATAAATAAAAATAATGCTCGAAAACCAGGAAGTACTCCCTTACTTAGACTTAAAGCGCTAAACCATGATTTTCGCGTAACTTAATAGATCCTTATCACGCTTTTGTCAAGTTTCGTAACTTCAGGCTAGAAACAATTTTATTTTTCTCAAAAAAGCCTTCGAAGATGTTCAATCGGTTCAGTTGTGTTGCATTTTATAAAAGTTATTTGATAAATATTGAGATTTATCATTTTAAAATTTAAGTGCTGCAATTGCAGCCGCGAGAACTTATTTCCTGTATCAAAGTGGGACATCAGCATTTTTATATATTGTGACTGGAGAATTTTAAAATTTTATATGGATGCATTTATGTCTGTGTGTATGCATTCATGTGTTTGTATGTGTATTGGAATGAATCTTTTTGTACCACACTAATCTATATTTTTTGCAAACAGAAAACATCGCTTTTCATGGAAAAGAAATTTTTAATACGTTTAACGAAATAAAGTTTTGCTGTTACAACACGAAAACCTTTTCATCTATTTTGAACTGCATTAAATGATAATAATAAATATTTTACCAGTCGGTTTACGTTTGATATAGATGTATATATATATATATATATATATATATATATATATATATATATATAACAATTATAAAATTGTAAATTAAATCCGTATACGTCACCAGGTATTTATCGGTCAGTTCTGTTTACACGAATATATATATATATATATATATATATATTTATATATATATATATATATATATATATATATATATATATATATATATGCAATGCGGTTTGATCCTCGCTAGTTAGTTTACCGTCTTACTCTTTTGGTGGTCATGGAGGGTCGAAACGCATCAGTAATGGACTGGTGGTAGTTTTGCTATGTTGTTCGACGACTGGTTAAATACGATGGGACTGATGTTTTCTTTAATCTCGGAAACTTGATTTAAACAATACTTTATGTAATTTTTTGCATATTGGGACTGCTTTTTTTCCTGCAAAGACACAAGACTTACAAAGTCGCTCACCAAACAATATTTGTCTGCCATATCGCGCCTCTTATATAATTCAAACTCATTTATTACCAGTAGTAAAATACTATTCAATACGTTTGTGTCTTTAAATGTATTTTGTTTCTTTTAATTGTGTTTTTTTCTTCGCCAGCAACACTGATTTTGTCTAAATGTCATATCCATCAACTCTGTTATATCTTTAGTTTAATTAAGAATTAATTTAGTCTTAGTTACGACCTATTGCAGCATCAATTGTCACTTAGATACTTTTTGTAGCGTATACCTAATATATTAGCAATTGTGAATTAGGTATTGCACACCTTTTAACAGATTATCTGATATAGGATCAGAAGTATAAACCAAAGCGAGCATGAACGGAAGGTATAATTTCATATGCAATTTCGTTCGTGTTAACTTTGGTTTATCATTTTGTTCACATTTGAACTAATTTGTTACTAAATGCGCAACACCTAATACACAATTTAATATTAATTCTCCTCAACAAACAGTATCTATCTGAAACATTTTTAATTGAATTGTGTTATGATTACCGCGACAAACGATAATTGATTTCGACCCATGCCAGAGTGTGTGGATTTGCTGGAGTAAGAAGTGTTCAGAAGTAGTTATAATTCTCAATTGTGGTGAAATATAGCATACATTGATATCCTATTTTTTGGTACCATGTACTGAATCGGCAAAGTTTGTGTTGTGGTCAGGTACCGACACAACAACCATAGTGTTTTTACCTATTTCAGGCTCGTCAAGTATTACATTACCGTGCACCATCAAATTTCCGCATCAATGACATTTGTTAAAATGTTCAGTGAAACCGAAAATGCAAGACATAAAATGTATATATATATATGGAGAGAGAGAGAGCGATAGAGAGAGAGAGAGAGAGCGAGAGAGAGAGACATTATAGACAGTATAGATAGAAAAGACTTGAAGACTTCCATATAATAACGAAACCGCCTTACAAGATTTATTTCCTTTGTTACCTGATGTAATGCTTATGCAGACGAAGAATATATATATATATATATATATATATATATATATATATATATATATATATATATATATATATATATATATATATATATATATATATATATATACGAAAAAACCTAATCAACGGCACCGTTTCGTTGTAACTGCATTTGCACCCACTATTTGCAGCTTAGACGACAGCAAATAAGTATTTACTAAGATATATACCGTTTAATAAGTAGAGCAAGAAGTTCAGATATAGTCTTGATTATGTGCGTCATGAACGCTGAAATTTTGCGCTTAAATAACGCAGAATTTCATTTAGGTGGAAGAAAATGTTGAGCGATTGTTGGATTGCTGCACGGAACATAGATTATATTTATGTGGAACTAACTTCAGAAAATCAGTCAGACGTTGCGCCACTTGACGTTCTCCCGTCGCGGACAACGTGGACTCATAAAGATCATGTAGCAATTAAATATCGATAGGGTGGTTGCATTCAGGATTGTCGTTCGTTTTGAAACACTTGTTGACTGGGATCATGCCCTTACCCGTTGTAGATTTGCACTAATGTTTCTCGGAAAAATAAATTAGAATGAAACTCGGATAAATGTAAGCAAACTCAAAAACCGTCCTTCCGACAAAAATATAATGCTTTGCTCAAATATTAGCGAGCCTGACGTGATGGTAAAAAATGGAATTTACTTTGGCCGAAGATAGGTTCCAATATACACCATGTAGGTAATATTGTAGGGTCTCGTAGAAATTATCCGTAGTTCTCTGTAAAATCGATGGAGATCCTCAAGAAAATTCGCATAATTCAACCTAGCTCGTCTCGTTGTAATACCCATAGAAATGACATACGCAAACGTAAGCATAGTGTAAAACACTATCTCGAATCCTTATGGATCATAATAGCTGAAGAGATGGAAGAGGCGTTTGCATCAGGTAATAGCCACTGTTTCTTTAGCGCATCAGTTATGTGAAAATTTCAAGTTAGAGAATCTATAAATTTTAGTAATATTCATCCGATAACCGATCAAATTAATCGTGTTAATAGATGAGATGAACACTTAAAAGCTCAATTTTCTTTGGCACCTCCGTCAGTTCCCAATCACGAAAGCATGCCTGTATCGAAATTGTGGAATTTTAATCTAGAAGCACCATCATATCCTCTCTCTCTCGCTCTCTCTCTCTCCATATATATATATATATATATATATATATATATATATTAGATGAGAAAAGAGTATAGAAAGGGATTGTAACACGTATTTTTAACTCTGATGGTTCTTCGAGAATTATCTAAAGTTGTAACAATATTCCTATAAAGGGCTATGAAAAGTTTTTTTACTAAGGTTTTAATTATGAAAGAATTGTGACTTTTAATTTTAAATGGACTAAAACCGCAAACAGTTAGTCTTGAATGCGAACTACTCGTTTAATATGTTTCTAGCATTCGATCTAGAATCGACTTTTGGAGTCATTAATTTTGGACAAGTTTATGTGGAATTTTGTGGGAAAAAATAAAATACATACATAGTGTTTTTATTGTATTGCATTTCTTAATTGGAATATCAAAGTTTAACTAAATTAACTGTGACTCAAATTTTATCGTTCTCTGATTGAAATAAATTATACGGAGTTAGAGAATGCAGTCAAACAATCATTAAAATTTCAACGTTGACAGCTTATATTTGAAGTTTTTGCGCAGTGCTCTCTACAGGAACGCTGTTTGTCAACAATTCTGAATCTCCCACTAAGTGAAAATTTTTCTTATTATTTGTATTTATCAGATAAATTTGAACCATTCGGTCAGAGTCACAGGAAGTTCACCAATTCAGTCTTCCGTTGAACGTCTTTCGGTGCAAATGGCAGGTGCTTCCTTGCTTGAAGATGATCTGTCAGTCTCAAATGGAAAAGTAAACAACAGCAGCAGTTTGGCTTCACCTGGGAAAGTGTGTGATAAAAAAGTTCGTGACCATCAATTGATTAACCATCGAGTTGGAAATCAACTGCCCCGAGAGGTTATTGAGTCTCTGGCCAAACCATATCAAGAGATCCAACAGCAACCTGAAGTTGTCACTAACATTGCCTATAATCAATCTGTCAGTGATAAATTTCAAGGCATAAACACTGACCGTCAACCGATTAATGCCAAGGAGAATTCCCATCGAAAATCAAGTAAAGATGAAAAGAAGTCGGCATCTCGAATCCACACGAATAAGGACAGGGACCAAGATAGAACATCGAAGGCGGATAAGCTGACTAGTTCAGTTACGTATAACTCAAATTTGCTCAAAAACAATAATGCAGAACAGCAGAACCTGGCAAGCTGGTCTGGATCAGGTGTGATTGAGAACGAGATGACCAGTAGCATTCGTGCAAATGCTTTCAAAACAATGCATCAGGAAGGTTGCACAGCGGACAAGGCCAAGCAGTGTATGCTTTCATTTATTCTATTTTCAAGTATTTATCGTATTTCAAATTGCAATAGATTGCTTTTATTTGACTTTCAGAATTACCTACTGTTAAAATTCATGGCTTGTTTGGATTCGATATCCAGCAACTTATCTAATCCATTTATGCTTCCCATGATTAAATGAACTTTGTTTGCGCGACCAGTTATAAAAATCAATTTAATCTAGGTTGCGATATATATGTTTATCAGTATAAACTGTGTTTTGTATGTTGTAGAAAATACAATTCATCTAGTTGTCTGGTTTAAACCTTAGTGAGACTTTACGTAGTCCAGAATTTGCCGCGGCTGGTGTTCGAACCTGCGCACATCTGATTTTGAGTCTTTTACTCTAACTATTGAGCCACTCTGCGGCAAATTCGAGACAGTACATGAAGAGTTCCCAGCAAGTCTGAAAGCAGTCTTCTGGATGAATTGTCTTTTCTACATCTTAAGATGTTAAGTTTATACTTAAATAGGCATATTTAATAGGACTAGTGTTGATATCAAAGTAACATTTTACTTAAATCAATATAATTTTCGCTTCACAGTTTGAGATAATTTCGTATGGAAACGAATATGTATCAATATTTCTTCTAAACAGAAAAATGTAGAAACAAAATATTATTAGTCTGTCATGTATGTGATAAAATATAACTTTATTTTACACTGTATGCCAAATTGTAAGCGCTAAATGAGAAGTTGTAATAACGATTTTTATAGCTATATAAGGAAGCATATTTGCCCACCCGGTTTTGACAAACCTGTGAAGCATTGCACAGGGCTTTAATATCTCTTACACGTCTTTTCTGAGCTCTATGCAAAGTGTTTTTTTTATTTGGCAATCTTGACAGATGCGTAGGTTCAGACAAACGTGAGTTTACTTATCTGTGGTATTTCTCTAAATTAGGTTAACCAGAGGCACAAAATCAAGAATAAGTAAACATCTATGCAGTATGCAGCTCGTTTCTTCTTTACGTCATAATAGAATGTTTGATACGGGACTAAGTCAACACTTATCTGCAAATGAGTGAAAGCTTATTATGTTTTGCACACTGAAATATGCAAAAATCCTATTATATATTGTACTGGTAGTAAGGAATGAGGAAACAAAAAAGAAGTTTTATATAAGTAAAGTTTGTTCGCTTGAGCTAAACGTGAATTCCATTTTAGTTGACGAGATTCACGAAATAGGTATTTAAATGCTAATCGTATTATTTATTGAATGATGGTCTACCAGATTGCGCAAAGTTCTTTCGTAGATAGAAGACTTTCACTATCAGTTTCGTAAAGATCCGATTGGTCGCCATTTCCAAGTCTGTATCGAGTTCGTCTTTTTGGTGGCTGGGTGCCTATTCGTCACTTTCCTTCGAAGGTTTCGGCGTCATTCAAACTGAACACTGGAAATGAGGTACGGTGTAATCTTCTTTCGCTGAATACGTTTCGGTACGGTATTTCTGGTATCATCCTCAAGCCTATAATTGTACTGGAGCTAACAGGTGGTTCTGTCATTTGCAGGACGTATATATATATATATATATATATATATATATATATATATATATATATAATAATTAGGAAGGAAAAACATTAATAACAAAGTGGATAATGGCCATTTATTTCCAGAATACTAAATATCGCTCTAAAATGTTTCATATATATACATACTCGGTTTTTATTTAAATATGTTTGTGGCAACAAATATAACTCGGTTTTCTATTTCTTGTTTTGGCTGATCGGTAAGGTTGTATGCGTTTGTGTCTGTGTATGTGCCTGTTTGCATGTAAAGGTCCTTCTCACTGTACTGAAAAGTGATGTCAGAGATCTGATTATTATTGTACTAATGGCTTGACAATTAACCATCTGTTTGAACTGTTCGCTGTTACGTGTACGAGTGCTAATTTTCTGACTGTAGTCTTTTGTTTCACCTTTTTGCGCAAATTTGTGTTCTTCACTTGGTAACAGTGCAAGTGTGGATTGCAGTGTTGAACGCTTATGACATAATAAAGAATATATATATATATATATATATATATATATATATATATATATATATATGGTGATCGAGTGGGTGCTTTCATATACTTCATGCATATGCATATACAGAGTTTAGTTACTGACACCATTCCTTGTTTCACAAAATTTTGTGAGTTAAATTTGAAATATAAATATATCTGTTTGGGAACGAGTTTACCACAGTTTCTTAAATCTGTTATATTGCGAGCGTTGCACTTTATGGGTGATTAGAAGCCTGAATTTGGTATGGGCAATAACGTACTGAATCGTAGCCAGTCAGAGAGGATTATAGCCTATCTAATTTATAGTGGTTAGTATGATTTATGTTGAAGTCTTCGGCGGAAAATGGGCGAATCAGCACCCAACCACCACGAAAATGAACTAGATGCGTACTTAGAAATGGGGATCAATCGGGTTTTTGCGAAGCGGATGGTGCTAATCTACCGACAACGAAAACTGACCTTTGAATAAATAGTATTATTGCTTCGCTGTGTAGTGCGACAAGTGAAATAAAGTCGGATTAATTTTGATCGTAATTTTATAGGCTTAATTCAATAAATAGTTACTATTAACCAGAAAATCAATGATTGTTTACCTAGCAGTTAGACGTTTTGAAATTTACTGAGGACATTTTATCATAAGAGTGTATTTTGAAAAACTTAAAGTTTATGACACTCACATATGCCATTCTTCATTGAAACTTTTCTACACGTTATCTTTTCAGTTCCGCCTGGCACTATCCAATATTTATAAATTTTATTTAACATGGCAGTATTTTAACGTCAATGTATTTATAGAAATTGTTCAGAATCGTATTTAAAGCCTTGATTAAACACTTATTCCAGAACTTATGTAAATTCATGATTTGCAAGTTTATTTTGCTTGCAAATGATTTTATCAAGGAGTTTTAAAACTAGAATACCGGTAGAATTTATGCAAATTTACACATTAATCAAAATAAAATTAATAAGTAATTTTCTTATACTAGGAAGACAACATTACACGTTAAGCCCTATTACGATACTTTATTTTAGAAAGTTTTGATATATGACGGCAATTATAATTATATATTTATAAATAATTTATCACTTATGTATTTATTTACAAGCATAGCATATGCCAGTAATGATTTCTCTTCATTTAAGTGGTCTGTACTTTTTATGACTATTTAGTATAATGGAATATTTACCTTAGTGAGCATTTTGTTTTTTAATGATACTCAACTTGTATAACTTTATGATTTAATTCGAGCCACACGAACACACGCAGCGAAATGACACATGCTTAGCGTATAAAATGTGCATAATTTTTCTGAAATCATCCGTGTAAACGAAAGTTTTCATTTAATTATTACTTTTTCGTATTTGGTGCAACGATCGGACTGTTGTCGAAAGAGACATAAAATAGAATGTAAAAATATCCGGATGCAAAATGTGGCAGTGAGTGAAATGACCTGCCTTTAAATAAAAAATAGCAGGCAATTTAGCATAATCTTGTCGCGTAAGATGAGTATTTCCTATAACCGGATAATCTCCGATAGATCACTGTTGGGCCTAAATAATATTATCAAAATTTCATCGTTTCATAAGGGTCTTAACGATCAACTTATTTGGATTATTTCTGACTTCGCCTTTTAGATGCAAATATCGAAACCCCGGCGGGTTAGATACGCATGTTTAAATGTGAAACCTCTTTATAGTCGGGACAATTCACGTAGTGATACACGTCAGTCTTTATTCGTCCATATTTTAAAATTGTTTCATGACAAATAATTTGATTTCATTTATTTATCGTCACATTGCAACCGAAGCACGTCTAATATTCTACGTGAGGATATAAGTTATCTGTTTAACTGTGATGAAAAACAATCAATTCCAAAAAGCTTGAATAAATTAGTTTTAAAACAGTTTTGTTGCTTTCTTACTGAGAAAATAACACTGTCGGTTTCTTTGAAGTGAAGAAATATCGTTCTTGCAAAATTTATCAACAATAAACAACTCAGTTTGGAATTAGTTTTAATTAATTTCGATGTTCACTTAAAAACTAGCACTTATTGAAATTACCGAATTATGAAGAGCTAAATAAATTAATTTAATCAAAGATACGAGCTTGATATAAAAACCCGACCCATTACGTGCATATATTCGTCAGTATAGACTAAGTATCGTATATTGTAGAAAAAAAATCATCCAGTGAACCCGTTTCGTCTTAATTGGGAACTCACCACGTACTGTCCAGAATTTGCCGCGGACAGGGCACGAACCTGAGCGCGTCTCTTTCTTTATACAGTAATCTCAAAAACTTGTTGGATTTAAAGATTAAATTAAATGGTTTGGCACAATAAATCGATTAGAAAATCCGTTTCCGGGCACATTAGTTAAAAAAATATAAAAAAGTGTGGCAAATAAATTAATAGTTTTTTAGAAAAACAATAACGATGTATGTTTTTTTACAGTGCGATAGATGGAAGATGTTTGGGTCAAATTGGAACATATTCCAATTGATGGAAACTATTTGCATAGAAGGACAGTAATATCCTGATTCATGTGTTATCTTACTATCCTTTTATTATCTGTATTACAGCTATTTGGTTATACAAATTAAGAGATAACTATTAATTTAGCAGTTTTTACTCAGCAATTTTTGTATGTTATTATTACCACGTAAATTCTTTGAAATGCTGGGTTTTTACGACATTCTATATTTAATTGACAATTGTAACGACACTGATTAATTGCCGACATATTGCGTAAATTAAATTCAATTTTATTTACGTTGCACCAATGAGAAAAAAGCGAAACTTGCCTTTAACCAATAGTGTGCAAGTAGACATATATTACTATGGCATGGTATTTAAGCACGGCAATTTACCATGCAAGTCAGTTGTCGCATTTGCCTTCTTCTTTGCGTTACGTGTGCGTGCTGTCGGCTGTCATTTACCTACGCTGGTTATTGGATTTGTATCACCAACAATTGGCAACATCCGTGACTCATCTTGTTGCGGTACAACCAGCAAGACGAGCCAATTAATGCAGAACATCAACGAAGTTTTCCACATCGAGATTACAACGCAACAAGAGAAGGAACCACAGCCAGAGTCAGCCCAAGGCTCTAGGACATCTTCACACTCGGCATTTGCCGGAGAACGCACGACCGGGCCCTGTTAAGGGCCCCCTATCATAACAATATCTATATCCAGAGCACCTTATCCGAATTTGTAACGTCGTACGGCATTTACTTGAAGCCGGGGCGTTTACAAAATACTCGTCTTTTTTAAACTATCTAGTAAGCCATTTTGATGAAGAGCACAGTACTTCAAAATGTGTTTCTCTATTTTATATAAAACATATAATTAATTTAGTTTATATGATACAATAAAATAATTGCTGATCAAAAGAAGTCGTTTAATTAGTTAAGATTTTTGATTATCTAATTTTGATGATATTTCGGGTGGTCAAAGTAGAATGGTGTACTTCATGTAATTTTTATAGTATTTCATTTGACATCATAAGTGCAGCCTACTAAGGGATTTTTTTCTTTAAATAGTGAAGGCGCTAACATGGATTCTTTTTGATTAGTTCTTAATTGACTAAATAAATGCTGATTTTGAAGATTGTTTCTTTTAATTTTTAGCTGAATTATTCACACAGTTTTACTTATGATATATTTTTAACAAAAATGAATTTATCTTCCATGTGCGAAAAGAATAAGAAATTTTATCAGATATAAGAGCCGTTTCATTCTCATTTCCTTCTCAAGTATCTGCAAATTATCATAACTTTATATGAAAATTGAATAGCCAAACAAAATAGAAACATGTGAATGCTTCTTGTATCTGATTAAATTTCTTTTTGCACATGGAAATTTTAATATGAATTTTATTAAGGCTCGGATTACAACAAAAAAATTATTTTCTTTGGAAAATGATTGAAAACCATTTTTTCTGGGGATAAGGCTTCCACTTAAAGGACAGATTGGTAAATGAAATTTATTATCCAATTAATACAATGAATTACTCAAATAAAAATCTATAAGGCGAAAATATTTTAATTTAATTTTTGAGACTTATATAACATTGCTTTCAAAACAACAAAGACAATAAGATCTGCTCACAAATAATTACATATGCTTTTATTGAAATTGCACACAATAATAACTAATATAGTTTTTTTTCATTTCTAAGACTCTTAATAAAGTGTGTCGCTGTTAATACTTTCAAATATCCAGCGTTTGTAGCTCAAACTGTCATCGGTTCATCCCTATGCAATAAAAATTTCGAAAAAAGGAAAAATTGTGTTCGAATTTTATCTGGCACGGCAAGTCCAGTACGGTATCACGTATGATTTGTGAATAATTTTATGTTTTTCCTTCGATTTCAAGTTTTAATATCATCATCGTAGCAAAAAATATCGGAATTAGCTTGTAAATATATTGTAGCTTTACTTTTACATACAAACGAGTTACATAAAAGTCGCGACATTGATATGCCAATATGAATCAGTTACAAATTAAAAAAAAAAATTATTTCTGAGGAGGATGTATGTAGATGCTGCGGAGTAGGATGCAGATTCTAGCGTCACGGTAAAGTATCACACCATCAATCATGCTGCATTACTACCAAAATATATTTTTTATGCACTGTATTCATTATCAAAATTCGCGTATACTTTTCAAGCATGAAGCAATCTACATACTTATGTATGATAGAAAAGCGTTTATAAATACATACCTATAGACTGAAAATCA
This sequence comes from Eudiplozoon nipponicum, assembly GCA_029291075.1. Lineage (NCBI taxonomy): Eukaryota > Metazoa > Platyhelminthes > Monogenea > Mazocraeidea > Diplozoidae > Eudiplozoon > Eudiplozoon nipponicum. Next base: position 43,569 of record JAQBSW010006088.1, read on the forward strand.
ATAAAAATTTACGAAGTTGCATGGCGTCTGTTGTATAATGGAAGATCGGGAGTAATCATTTAGTACTTCAGTAAATAAAGGATTCCAAAATGTTTACGCCTGAAGAAAAGGCTAACCAGAAAATATAAGGTGGTATGCGACACCGGTTTTACAGTGGACAGAGTCATAAACCATGAATCAATTGTGTCCTGTGTAGAGTCCCTTTCGGTGCAAGATTCTGAACAGTACTTGAAGAGTTCCCATTAAGTATAAAGCTCATCTACTAGACAAATTGCCTCTGATACCGAAAACATAAATAATCAAAATCCTGCTATTATACTATTATATATATATATATATATATATATATATATATATATATATATATATATATATATATATATATATAATTAATTAAATTCAGAAACCGAGCTCGTAAGTCAATCAGCTCGTATCACATACGAACTTCTCCCATTTAAAATAAATGAATTCAATTTAATCCATTCATGTCAAATGACAAATCCCCAACCCAATGTAAATTATGAATAAAGATATGTTTTTAATATCAAACAAATATGTTTAATTGACAAATAAATAACAAATTATGAAATAAAGTATTAAAAGAGTTATTTAGCATAATAGTCTTACTTTGGAAACAGACGAGGGCGGTTTATTACCGTTTCCGTTAGTGTATCTCCTGCCAACTCCTTCTCTTTCACCCAAACGAGCAGAAGGTTCTCCACTTCCTAGTGGATATTTGTCCTTAATTGGGAAAGAATTGTGGCTCCTTTTTCTGGTGTAGCATACTTGATGGCATACTTCTGCTTCAATATTGTACAAATTGTCGACGTACTACGGTCATAGATGTATGCCAGTTCAATCACTCGTACGCCAAGCTCCTGCTTTTCTATTATTTCTTGCTTTAGTTCTATCGTCTGCTTCCTGTCACCATTGTCCTTAGCACTTAGTTTCTTCGGCTTCATGATAACACACAAAAAAAATGAGTAATCACGCAAAAATCAAGCAAAAATAGTAAAGCGCACAAGATACACTTCGATTCATGCGCGTGACTCGTGGGAGTGAGCGAGAGATTCTCTGAGATGATACTCGACCCTGCGCGCCAACTAGCTGTACGCTTCGGAAACACGGTTCGTTTCTTGGATATGAACTCGTATCTTGAACGAAAATATGGCCCGAGCTCCGGCTCGTATCTAAAAAAACTCGTATGTTAGGCTGCTCGTATCTCGAGGTACAACTATATATATATATATATATATATATATATATATATATATATATATATATATATATATATATATATATATATATAATGTGTGTGTGTGTGTATTAGGAAACGAAAAAAAATCAATAATAAATTTTATGCATATTGTGTATGATGGTCGCTTCATTTTCTGATTAGTTTGCTACACGTTACAATCTGTCAATTATATCTACTCTGAGTCTTCATTTAATTAACTGAATGAGGACTGGTCTAAATTTCAGCTTTACTTGTATTTTTTTGCTGCGGTTATACAATAGATGGAAATCAATTTCATTTTGATTTGTGATTGAGTTTGGATATGTGTCTGTTTTTATGTCTTTTTTCATATTGGGAACACATTATATCAAAAAATGGTGTTTGAAGTCGGGTTGTTCTTGTATTAATCGATTGAGTTTGGCCCAGGCATTTGATTTGTTGCATTTTGCGTGTACGACAATTTTCTCTCCTTATTTTGTCTCTCGTATTTTAGTGTGCATGATTTTTACGTTGTCTCATCGGTTTGAGCGCTAGGTCTGCATTTCGTATTGTTTATCGGTTATTTTGTATTATAAATTGTCACTGTTAATTATGATAGTAATGCCACTTTCACAGCTGTTTTACCGAGGTTTTTTGCAATCCGATTGAACTTTTTTGATTCTGATCCAATTGGTTTGTCTGGATTCGAAAAAATAATCATAGCTTATATAATTCGTTTCCAATCAAGCAAAATATCATTTTGATGAAATGTTTATATATTTAGGCCGAGTGCTTGTTGTCTAATGTAAAGGGTTACGTATAGATGTAATACTTTTTCGGCCTTCGATTTGTGTGTAATTCGGAAATTCGTCAAATTGATTTTGTGCCTTGTCTGAAATATATACTCCAAAATAACCGCTTTTGCATACTCTGTTGGATTGTTGTATTCTGTTTGCCAATCGATTCTTCATACGTAAAATATGTATATGCTTCCACGTACGCATGAAAATTTGTGGATTATGAAGGACTTTGTGAAAATTCACAATTGATGCTTGGGACAGAATCTCATGATTTTAAATTTGCTGAAGGTGATATAATCTGTTGAACGAAGGTAATTAGATTTATTGATTTAATTGAACCGCGGTGCAATTAATAAATACGGTAGGTTGCCTATAAATTTGCCTATAAAATTTAAAACATATATATATATATGTATATATATTCATGTCTATGGTATTAAAATCTGATGACAGGATTTTGATTATATATATTTTGCCAATATAAAGTACAAATTTGCATCATGTAGCAAAGGCAATACAGACAGTGTACCCGTTCAATACCTATTGGAAATTCTTAAAGTATTACTAGTAAAGAATTACTGATTGCGCGGGTAAGGAAATCAATGTTTTAATTCAAGTTTGCTAGCTTGAATTAAACACCAATCCTAATGTATTTAACCAGACGTCCTCAAAATAGCGAAACTACTGGCAGTTACACGTACTGATGCGTTTGCGAACTTCGATGACGATCTTTAGATTAAGACGGCAAACTGAATATCCAGGATCAAATTGCAATGGATATATAAATGGAACGGAAAATTCGACATGCGGCTCTCACCTCTTGAGGTCTCGAAAATATTGTACTTGCTTGGAAATATCGGCTGCAGCATTTCTATGCAGTCACAAACATTAGCTTTTTGCAGCTTTCGCCAAATACTTATAGGTAATAAAAATAAAAAATCACTGATTACGCGGGTAATGGTAAAAATATAGTAAATCAAGTTTGCGAGCTTGAAGTAAACATCAATCCCAATGTATTTCAGCAGTCTCTAAAAGAAAAATGTTGCACGACAGAGAATATATTATTTACCCGTTTTTCTTGTTTCGTTACGAGTTATTTGCATCTGCTGCCCATCTCACCTCCGAATATGGAGGTCTTTTTCAATGGAAAGCACATCAACCATCAATTTGACAATCAATATGTCAAGTGGAAAATGTTAGTTTAACCTGCTCCATTTATATTTGTTGATAGATCTCTTAAGCATAACATTTCTTTACTAGGTAAGTGTACGTCAAACTTGTTTTTGTATTTGTCTGCATATGTACACTCTTCCTAATGAGATTATAATTACTAACTAAAAGTTTCTACTTGACATATTGATTGTCAAATTGGTGTGTGATGAGCTTTCCATTGAAAAAGACCTCTATATCCATAGGTCGAAATATATGGCAAAATAAGGTAGACAGTGGATACAAAAAACTCGTAAAACAACACGAGAAAAAGGTAAATATTTAACCAGTTGTCCAAAAACATAGCGAAACCACCGTCAGTTACACGTATTGACGCGTTTCGAACTTCCATGATCATTGTTAGGTTACGACGGAACATTGAAAATCGAGGATCAAACTGAAATGCATATATATTTTGAATGCAAAATTATACATGCGGCTCTCAACTCTAATAGTCTCACAGTTATTGTACTTTCGCGGCAATTCTGGCCAGTACATGATGAGTTCCCAATAAGGACGAAACCGGTCTACTGGATAAATTGCCTTGTCTACACTATACAATTCTCAGTTTATACTGACATATGTAAGTAATTACTGGGTCAGGTGTTTATATCAAGACCGCAACCTTGATTATAATAATTATTGTACTTGACTGAAAACGTCGGCTGCACATTGTCTATGCGGTCAGGAACATTTACTTTTGGCAGCTTTCGCCACCTACATATAGATAATAAAATTAAACAGTCATTGCTTGCGCAGGTAATGGTAACAATTCTTTAAATCAAGATTGTGAGCTTTATATAAAACACCAAACACCTGGCCTAAATATTCAAAGATCTCATCAACATGATATTCAAATCGACTGGCCACAAATAACAGAATTCAACAACAATTTACTAGCATCCCGGCAAGACCAAACACACCCTCGACCAGACTCGACAAATATTCGATCGGATTGGCAACAAACTGACAGGGTAAAAACAGCTGCACATACGGAAACAGAAATTTTGAAACAATATGAGCAGTCCGCAACTGCGCTGTTTTCAAGTGGAGAAAACGAAATTGCGGAACAAGGGGAAGCGAAAAGCTACACCGAGGAAAATTACTTTCGTGCACGTAACAGCGAACAATTGGTTAACTTTGAAGCCATCAATAAAGATCTCACACACCATTTTGCAATACAGCGAGAAAGATATTTACATGCAAACAGGCACACACACAGACACAAACGCATACACACTTACTAATCAGCACAAACAAGAAATAGAATTAAAACCAAGTCAGATTTTTTGCCCCCCACATAATCAAGTTAAAGCCCACGATGTATATAAATGAAAGATTATTATAATCAAGTATGCGGTCTTGATATAAGCACTTTACCCATTAATTACTTACATATGTCAGTATAAACTAATAAATGTATAGTGTAGAAAAGGCAATTCATCCAGTAGACCGATTTCGTCCTTATTGGGAACTCATCACGTACTGGCCAGAATTTGCCGCGGACAGGGCTCGAACCTGGGCAGTCTGCTTCGGAATCTGGTGCTCTAACCACTGAGCCATTTTGCCGCATATATATATATATATATATATATATATATATATATATATATATATATATATATATGACTATTTTGAAAGGAAAACCAAAATATAAAATTTAAATGTGGAGATTTTGTGAAATACTCGAACAAACAATCAATCACGTACATCACCTCCAGTTGAAACTCAATGCACGAACATGCTTTTTCTGCTCACACAAATGTGGATGCAGTTTGTTAACCTATAGATTGGAGTTATTAACTGACTCCTACGTAAGTTGATCGACAATATGCGCATGTATATTAATTAATAATAACACCCGTAGTTTAGCTGCTCTAATTGTGCTTGTTAATACTGCAACTTTATTTTAGGCCGTGTGGGAAATATTGTCCATTTCAATGGAATATTTAGGCAATTTAATTTATTTTCTGGTCTTTTACATGAAATACAGACAAGCGCTCTACATAATTTTGAAGTTTGGTAAAAATGAACCAATGTCATCGTCGATAAAATCAAATCTTCGAGCAAAGGCCTTTCTTCCAATTCGAAAATAATTTATCGCTTTTAACACAGTATGAGATCTACCATCTTCGAGAAGTTTTGTTCGGGTAAATTTTTAAAGTTAATGAAACAGTACAATGAGAAAGTGTGACAGTTTTTCCATGATAATCTAGAAAAAGCTACTTCTGACACAAACGGGAAATAAATTACTCAATCATGTTTCAATGAAATATTCTGGTTAAATGCACTGAGTTTTACCTATAGAGTAGTCAAAAAGTTTTATAAATACGAATAAAATAATATCTATATAGACGTATGCATATATATTAATAATAATATTCATTTTCGTTTTGCTTTATATATATATATATATATATATATATATATATATATATAAATGTTTTCAATCCAAATTTCGTAAAGATAAATAAGAATAATTATTTTATTTAATGCTTTCAATTTAAAAAATTTCCCTTGTGAAATCATGTGATTGTAGATGTTTTTCATCTTCCCATTTTAATGAATCAACTTTTTCAATTGGAAACTCTATCGACTAGTGTGATAATCATATTTTCATTTAAGTGTTTTAAGAATAGAAACAAGAGTTATTTAAACATATTAAGGTATGGGAATGACAGCATGTTCGTAGGGAAATTTTGTGTGTGTATGTGTGTGCATCTGCTTGGAAATATTGGTTGCGTTAATTCACCAGAATATTCGCTTTGACCTGGTAAATCTTTCGTTCGATGCAGTCAGTTTCATTGATTTGTTAAATATTCGTGCACTTCTGCTTATTTGACATTTAATTTGTACTTCAGGCCTCTTACGCAATTGCTCGTCTGTTATCTCCCTCGTTCGCAACTGCAATTATTCTCCCACTTTTTTATGTGTAGCTTACCTGGGAATCTGGTGAACACGATTTTACTAATTAGAATAAATTTCATTTTATTTTTTCCATGTTCAAAGCTGAAAAGAAATGTTATCAGATTTAAGTACCATTTCTCTCTGTATTTTCTCCTCAGGTATCTAAAAAGGTATAGCTATATATATATATATATATATATATATATATATATATATATATATATATATATATATATATATATATATCGACATTAACACGCACATTTAATGCAGCTAAACTACGAGTGTTATTTAGGGTAACACACTTGCCTTTAACAGCAATCAATGAGAAACAGCCGCTAATGTCGACATCAAATATTACAAATATTACAAATACGCATGCGCAAATTGTCGATCAACTTACATAGGCCGATCGACCAGAGGGTTAATCCCTTGCAGATGAGAGAACGGCTGCAACTTAAACGCCTGTTTTAAATCAAATGGTGAATACACCTGTGCAATTGCGAAATATATATATATATATATATATATATATATATATATATATATATATATATATATATATATATATTCCGTATGCTGGAACCATTTCGCAAAGTTTTAGGTAATTATTCGATGGAGGACTTCGTTTGAGTTAATTGAAGGAATTAAAATTAAAACTTTCAAAATAAGGTTCATGTGTCTTTTGTCGTGAAGTTTCTTTTTAGAAATGTTTCCCTGAGGAAATTGTTGTCATATTTCAATCGGTAAAAACAAATATATATATATATATATATATATATATATATATATATATATATATATATATATATATAATCATATCTAGTCCCAGGTTGTACTCTTCGCAATGGGAAGCCCAAATTTTCCAGTGCTGGCTCAGATTTTCCTGGGCCATCGTGAGAAAACATCATTCATTAGAAATATAACTGAATGTGCACAATATATACGTTATATGGATGGCAAATTCCCGATCACAAACACTTTTCTTCAAACGTTCAATGAAGTACATAAAATATCATAGAAAGACGATTGTTTAACTTTCTTGAATGTATTAATAAAGAAGTATATACATGGTAAAGTAAATAGAATCATTAACAATAAATCAACCTAGCCTGCACAGTATTTGCATTAAATCAGCTTCGTGCCATTTCAGTATAAAGTATTAACAGTTCGTGGCTGCTTTTCAATAGTTTGCAGATTGATTAGTTAAGACTCAAAATGTGACGAATGCACTGTAGCAAAAACATTAATGGCTAAAGGCTAATCTAGACAATCAATTGAGTCAATTATTAAATGTGGAAATCAAAAGAAACGAACGTGTTAATTACCAGATAAGTAAACAATTTACGTGAACACTCCGTTTAAGGAGAGCGCTCTTTTTAACACAGCATAGGAGAAATTTGAAGCGGCATTAACACACATATTTATTGCAGTTAAACTGCGAGTATTATTTACGTTAATAGATTTAACTTTACCCACAACTAAAAAGGAACAGCAGTTATTGTCGACTCCAAATATTTTTACCAATGCACATTCGCAAATTATCGATCAATTTACGTAGACCGATCGACCAGAGGGTTAATTATTTGGATGAAAGAGCATTGCAACTTATACGATTGTTTAAAATCGAAAGGTGATAGACATACACAATTACTAAACGTATCATTGGTACCGTGCACTTACTTTCTCCTGACAAAAAAATAATAAGATGAATATATGCAAAGACAAAAATGAGTTCTTTTGTGGTTACTCGAGAAGAATATGTGAGAGAAACGGTTCTTGTATGTGGTAAAATTTCTTTTTATTATTGCGCATGGAAATGACAATATGAATACTACTACTACTACTACTACTACTAC
>JAQBSW010006089.1:0-51548 GCA_029291075.1 Eudiplozoon nipponicum
TGCAGTTCAGCTGTCGCGTTTGCCCACTGCTTTGCATTACGTGTGCGTGCTCTCGGCTGTCAATACATACGCTGGTTATAGGATTGTCTTCACTAACAATTGGCAACATCGTGTTGCTGTACAACCAGCGAGACGAGTCAATTAATGCAGAATTTCAACAAAGTTTCCACATCGAGATTACAACGCAAAAACAGAAGGAACCACTACCAGAGTCAACCCAAGGCTCTAGGACATCTTCACTCTGAAGGATCTTTCTCGGCATTTGCCGGAGAAAGCACGACCGGCCCTGTTAAGGCCCCTCTAATCAGAACAATAACTCTATATCCATAGCACTTTAACCGAGTTTCTAACGTAGTACGGCATTTACTTGAAGCTGAGGCGTTTACAAAATTGGCGACCGCGCCAGGATATTGAATATTGTACAGTTTTTTTTGTATAAAGAAAATTGACTTTCTTTTTAAATTATTTGGGATAAAAATAGATTAAAATTTGCGTTTACGTCTAATTTACTCTGGTCGTGGTCTTCTGCGAATTTTGTTGAGTATATGGTTGTCTCTAAATTCGTGGATTTCTGGTGAGTTTTGTGTATATGCTCTTTCTTAACTTTCCTACAAATAGAACGTACGCACTCGAGAACAAGGAAATTCTAAAGTACGGATGTGTTTTGTAAAGGAAGTAATTCATCTGTTTCAGTCATCCAACTGAGACCTTCAATTGTGAAGTTGCTTCAGTGGATAAGGTTTGAAAAAGTATATTTATACATTTTCATATTGCTTATAAATTTATGCTTTTAAGATCCCGTAAGATTGTTAGAATGTCAGGTCCAATTTTAGATATTGATGTTCCTGTTTGGGATGGAGATAGTGAACTATTTTTTATGCGCGTAGACTCCGCTTTCTTGCCCTTTCCTAATTATGACAGTCAACGAAAACTGTCGAAAGTTTTTGGTAAACTACCTTCTGAATTGTAGCGACGAATTTATCCTAAGCTTGAGGCCATTAGGATGTTACCTAATCCCATTTTGGGCTTACAAAACGAAGTAGAATCCTTGCTTGGGCCCACAGAAACTGAGCAGATAATAAATAAATATGCGCAGTTAGACATGCCAAACCTTGGCCCCATCGAAATTTTGCGGAGAAATTACGGAAACGTTGGTATAAAACCAACATTTCTGACCATGAGGCTAAGGTTGTTTTTATTAACAATCTTCCCCAAACGATTAAAACTCTTTGACCAGACAGCTCCCCAACACTCTCTCTATAGATGACTTATCTGAGAGATGTGAGTTAGAATATAGGGTTTTGGAACCCAAAGTGAATCCATCATCCTTTTCTTCACCCCCGCAAGATGATAGACTCTCCTCTTTAGAGAGGACAGTGGCGAACATGGCCAAAGTTCTAGAAGGATTGGCCATTACCAAATCCGAGCTAAATCAAGTGAATGCTCGACCCAAATTCATTCCTAAGCCCAAGTATAATGGTAGGCGGCGATCGAGATCTCCGCAATCCTTCAATATGTATGCCCCAAAGAACTGGTGTTATAACCACCAGAAGTTTTTTATTCATGCCAAGTCTGTCTTTGTCGTTCCGTAGAATTTCCGAATGAGTGTCAATTTCCACAGCTGACGGAAAGGACAACAGACCGCAGGCACAAGGGTTTATTAGTATCGGAAAACGTCTGGCGCAGGAAGTAGAAGGCCGTACTTTCTGCACATCAACGGCATCAACAGCGCTACAGGGAAGAAGCCAACTACAATTCGTCCACGCCGAATTTTTCACATAGAGAACCAAACGGACAATGCCGGTCGCAATCACCAGCCTACTTGTTTGCATGACCCGGCCAAACAGCCCAACGAACTTCTGCACCTTCTTGATTTCAAAACTGGCGAAGAGTACATCGTAGACACAGGTGCGGCAGTCTCAGTTCTCAAGGGTGATTCAATGGCCGAGATGTCGCTAGGCGTTCTTCTCGCAACAGCTACAGGCGAGCCCATACCAACTTATGGCTGCCAATACCGCACACTCAACATAGGTCTACGACGTGAATTTTCCCACAACTTCATCATTGCCAAGGTCTCACATAATATAATAGGCCTTGATTTCCTTCTAAAATTTCGGCTCATTGTTGATCTTGCCAATCAAAAGATCATCGACCCCTCCACCGGACTTGAGCAAAGCTTTTGGACACTTGCCTCCGAGCGTTTGGAGTTACAGGTCATTCAGCCAACCCCAGTGCATCATTCAGCAGAGATATCAGCAGCTCTTCGAAAATACAAATCGCTTTTCAATCTTAACAAGTCAGAGCTACGAGTCTCCAACACGATGCATCATATCGTCACAGAAGGACAACCTATTGCACTCAAGAAGCGACCACTGGCTCCTGCTAAGCTGAAAGCTGACCAAGAAGAATTCGCAAGGCTTTTGGAAGGGGGAATCATCAGACCATCGGAAAGTTCATGGGCGTCACCACTGCACTTAGTCTCTAAATCAAACGGATCGTACAGTGCCTGTGGAGACTACCGTAAGCTAAATTCAGTGACAAAATCTGATGCATATCCTATTCCAAATATCAACACTTTACTTGAAAAACTCAACGGCAGCAATTTCTTCTCGGTGATTGACCTCAGACAAGCGTACCATCACATACCGGTAGCACCAGAGGATATCGAGAAAACTGCAGTCATCACTCCATTTGGCCTATTCGAATATCTTTACATGCCTTTTGGACTTAAGTGTGCTACTCAGACATTTCAAAGATTCATGAACAACATACTTCGCGACGACTCTGCTTATTGTATGTCATATCTCGATGACATTATGGTATTCAGTCCAGCTCTAGAATCTCATGCGAAACATCTACGAAATGTCCTCTCACGCTTATCCAACCACGGACTCAAGATCAACTGTGTCAAGACGCAGATTGCAACTTCATCCGTCGACTTCTTAGGGCATCGTATCACGGCCCAAGGTATTCAACCGTTGCCGTCAAAGACGATTTCAATCAAGAATATCAAGGCACCAAAGACTGTTAGCGAGTTGCAGAAAATCCTGGGAGTACTAAACTATTATCGCAAGTTCCTTCCGGGCATTTCAAAACAACTTTATCCTTTGTGCAGGCACCTGCGGAACCGAAAAGGACTTAGCAAGAACTCCATCATTTCTTGGTCATCCGAAGACGAGGAATTACTTCGACTTGCCATCAGCTCGTTAGCAAATTCCACAATGCTAACGCATCCAGATTTCGAAAAGCCATTTCTACTCACGACAGATGCTTCTAAATTCGCTATTGGAGCCACTTTGGAACAAGAGATCGACGGAGTTCGGAAGCCTATCAGTTTCTACTCGCGTACTCTCCAACCAGTAGAAACGAGGTACGACACTTTCGGCCGAGAACTTCTCGCCATCCACGACGCAGTGCGCCATTTTATCAGCATCATTGGCAGTAGCAGATTTGTTTTTTTCACAGATCATGCACCACTAGTTAGCGCACTTCGAAACGCAACTTCATCTATCGCCAAGTACCCTGCCAGAGTGGAAAGACAGCTTTCTCGTCTAAGCGAATGGCAATTTGACGTCTTTCACGTCAAGGGCAAACAGAACTTCATTGCAGATGCCCTGTCCAGGCCAGACGTCTCTCTACAACCACCTTCGCCGTCACCATTCACTGTCAACTCCGTGGCACTCAGTGAACCTGCACTAACGCCAACTCTCCTGCGAACTGAACAACGCGGTGACATTCACATTCAAAGATCAATAGCCCGTCACCCAACCAAGTTCATATGCCGTCTGTGGGAAGGCTTACCAATTGTTTACTTCACGGGTACGCAGCCCAACAAGCCAGTTCTGCCGACCAGCCTTCAGAGAAAGGTTTTCGATTCAATTCACTCAATTTCTCACCCAGGAAGCCAAGCGACTGTCCGACTTCTTACAGATCGTTTCTGGGGTCACAGACTTAGGCAGAATGTTAAACGATGGGTCTCCGAGTGTGCAATTTGTCAGAAAAACAAGATCACACGACACACTCGTTCTAAGTTGCAACATTTTCGGTCTACTTCTCGCCTAGCCATCGTCCACATCGACATAGTTCATCTGACAAAGGTTCAAGGTTTCAGCTACCTTCTAACTATGATCGATAGATTTACACGGTGGCCTGCGGCATTACCTCTTGGCACCATTTCTGCAGACGAAGTAACTAACGGTTTTATCTCTGCATGGATATCCAATTACGGTGTTCCCAATGAGGTCATCACGGACAGAGGCACTTGCTTCTCATCTGATCGTTTCAAAACCACCTTGCGGTACATGGGATGCATCTTACGCCAGACGACTGCCTACCATCCCCAAGCTAATGGCATGGTAGAGAGAATGCATAGGGAACTCAAAGCAGCTTTAGCATCCTCGTCCATTAATGGCAACTGGGTCGATGCACTACCTTTAGTTCTGCTGGCCATGCGTTCCCGTACTCGAGAATCCATTAAAACGTCTGCGTCACAACTCTTGTATGGCATGGATCTACGCCTGCCTAGTCAGCTCCCACGTCTACTACCGGCACAAGATGACCCACAAGACGAAGCTACCCGCCTTCGACTTCATTTCGGTAACATGTCCGAACAGCAGCCGAGACACACGCCTCGTCCAGTCTTCGTTCACCCACAGCTCCACAGCTGCAAGAGAGTACTCGTTCGCAACGACATACTGCTGTTGCACCACTACAACCCAAGTATCGCGGTCCTTACCCGATTTTACTCAGACAGCCAAAATACTTCATCATTATGCAAGGCGCTACACCGACATCAGTAAGCATAGACAGGTTGAAACCGTTTATCGAACCACCTGATCCTGAGAGCGTTCAACCTTCTACACACGTCTCAGGCTCCGTCTGCCCACAATCTCAATAGCCTGCTTTGTATAACGCGTAATTAATTTTTTTTAAACATTAACATTACGTATCAAAATTTTTTTAACCTTTACGTTATTTTTCGTATTTGTCTCACGTGGCATAACCAGCTGTTCTTAGCTAACAATTGTGTAGCATTTTTGAACAGTTCTTTGGTATTATGCCATCTCTGAGGCAATGTTCGTGTACATATTTTTATGCAGTTACCTTTGATTTTAATGTATATATTTTTACATTATAATGTATTTCTCACACATGACATCACACTGCCTATTTTGGTATGACCAGCTACTTAGAGCTAACGCTTTCGTGTAGCAACACTAAGTAGTGATCAGCTTCATATCATGGTACAGGCCACTTTCAATGCATATCTCAACTTCATCAATTGCACAAAGACCACTCTACAAATGTCATGACCACAACGTCGAGCACTCACTCTAGCTCCTTTGGTCGTATACAAACACATTGACAACGATCCAACCTGCTTAGGTTTTAACTTAAACCTGGCAAATTCAGAGGCGATTTACCTCGAAATCTTCACGCTGCGGCTCCAAAAACTTACACTGCTCTATTTTGCCTCACGTGCTATGACCGACCACTAGAGCTAACAATTTGTGTAGCAATTCCTAGTGGTTACCTGGCATCATATCATTGTTGAAGCAACCAACAAGCATATTTAAGCCCAGCACTTATGGTACATTATATTTTTTGCTTAACTTGGTTCGAACTCTGTCATGCATTTCCTATCTAGCCTCGCAGAGAGGAATTTTTTTCCTTTTTTTCAGAGAGGAAAGTGTTGTAACGACACAAATCAATGGCCGACATATTGCGTAAATTAAATTCAATTTTATTTACGTTGCACCAATGAGAAAAAAGCGAAATTGCCGTTTAACCACGTTTAACCAATAGTGTGCAAGTAGACATATGGCATGGCTATATAAGCACGGAAAATTTACCATGCAGTTAAGTTGTCGCATTTGCCTTCTGCTTTGCGTTACGTGTGCGTGCTGTCGGCTGTCATTACATACGCTGGTTATTGGATTGTCTTCACCAACAACTGGCAACATCGTGTTGCTGTACAACCAGCAAGACGAGCCAATTAATGCTGCACTTCAACGACGTTTCCACATAGAGATAACACAGCAACAACAGAAGCAACCACAGCCAGAGTCAACCCAAGGCTCTAGGACATCTTCACTCTAAAGGATCTTTCTCGGCATTTGCCGGAGAACGCACGACCGGTCCTGTTAAGGGCCCCCATCAGAAAAATAACTCTATATCCATATTACTTTAACCGAGTTTGTAACGTTGTACGGCATTTACTTGAAGCTGAGGCGTTTACACTTTTATTTTGGCTTATGATTTATCTTCCCCCACAAGATTCAATGTTACTAGAATGTGATTGGTCAATGCTCTAGTAAATTTGCGCGCGTATTGTTTATCTGTTACTAATCAATATAATTGCACGTTACATTCAAATTGATTTGGAAACGAACGAAAATTAAATTTGTAAACGCCCCGGCTTCATGTAAATGCCGTACGACGTTACAAACTCGGTTAAGGTGCTCTGAATAGAGATTAGTTACTGATATGGGGGCCCTTAACAGGGCCTTGGCGGCGTTGTCGTAAGTTATATATATGTAAGTTGATGTTCTGTTCCTTGGGTGGACTCTGGTTGTGGTTCCTGCTGTTGTTATCACGATGTAGACAACTTGGTTGAAGTTCTGCATTAATTGGCTCGTCTTGCTGGTTGAAGAGCAACACGGTGAGTCACAAATGTTGCCAATTGTTGGTGAAACAAATCAATATCCAGCGTAGGTATTGACAGCCGACAGCACGCACATGTGTAACACGAGGCAGAACGCAGATACGACCCACTGACTTGCATGGTAAATTACTGTGCTTAAATAGCATGCAATATGTCTACTTGCACACTATTGGTTAAACGTGGTTAAACGACAATTTCGCTTTTTTCTCATTGGTGCAACGTAAATAAATTTGAATTTAATTTACGCAATATGTCGGCCATTGATTTGTGTCGTTACAAATTCAACAAGTTTTTAAACAGTGTGTAACGACACAAATCAATCGCCGACATATTGCGTAAATTAAATTCAAATTTATTTACGTTGGACCAATGAGAAAAAGCAAATTGCCGTTTAACCACGTTTAACCACGTTTAACCAATAGTATGCAAGTACACATATTGCGTGCTATTTAAGCACGGTAATTTACCATGCAAGTCAGTTGTGTCATTTGCCGTCTACCTGCTTCACGCGTGTGTGTTCTGTCGGCTGTCAATACGTGTGCGCTCTGTCGGCTGTCAATACCTACGCTGGTGATTTGATAGTTTCACCAACAACTAACTACATCCGTGACTCATCTTGATGTGGGATACCGGAGAGACGAGCCAATTGAGTGCAGGACCTGCAGGACACCATACACAACGCGATTACAGCTCATATACGGGAGCGACAACTCAACCAGAGTCCACCCAAGGCTCTAGGACATCTTCAACTCTGAAGACTTCAAGAGAACGCATTACCAGGCCCTCTTAAGGGCCCTCATATCAGTAACTAATCTCTATTCAGAGCACCTTAACCGAGTTTGTAACGTCGTACGGCATTTACTTGAAGCCGGGGCGTTTACAACATCTTCACTCTGATCAATTCAGGAGAACGCATTACCAGGCCCTCTTAAGGGCCCCCTATCAGTAACAAACCTCTATTCAGAGCACCTTAACCGAGTTTGTAACGTCGTACGGCATTTACTTGAAGCCGGGGCGTTTACATGTGTTTTTTATATTTGTTTGGTGATATTTTTTATTATTATTATTATTATTTCGAATCGCATTCTTTTCATTTTTATTATATTATCGAAAATATAACTGTAAAACTTAGCTATTGTTTATAAGTTTTCTAAATATTTTGCGAATTAGCAAACAGCAATATCTTTTATTGAATAAAGTTGTTTTGTTCTCTTACGTAATAAATTTGGCAATATTATAATTCGCATATTAAAATCCATGTTGAAGGATATAATAACCTAATGCAATCTATAGCACAATTTTTATTTGGCTTCTGTACAGTTGTAATTTTTATTTCCAGATAGTTAATTTTACTGAAAAGTTATACCAATTTACAACGCTATTTAAGCAATGCGGAAAGCCAAATTTGCTATCATAGGTGGGGGGCTTTGTGGTCTTAGTGTAGCACATTTCTTAACGAATTTGATTCCCAAAGGCATGCTTAATATGGTACTATTTGAAGGATCAAATCGTTTTGGCGGTCATGTGCATACAATCAAAAACTACGATACCGGTTCCTTCAGTGATCTTGGGCCACATACTGCTAGACTGGGCTCGCCAACGTCCTCATTGCTTGTACGACTCGCACTACATTTAGGTCTTCGAGATAAAATAGTTTGGTTAGGCTCATCAAAAAGTATGAAAAATCGTTACCTGTATCTGAATGATAGGTTGATGCCATTACCGCTAGCGGCGATGTTTGCTCCAAAGCCGTTTACCCGGTCTCCTTTGGCGTTACTCATTCGATCTTGTTTCAAGAGGAAACCTTCTAATGTAGGAGACATTAGTGTGGATGAATTTCTAGCTACTCGATTCGACAAAGAGTTCGCAGAATATATTGGAAGTGCCATGATGCGTGGTATATTTGCTGGCGATTCCCGCGAGCTCAGTCTACGAGCTTGCTTGCCACAGGTGATTTTCTCAGCCACAATTGTTTTCGGTAACAAATAAATGTTTTATGTTAAAAATGCTTAAATTCATACCTTAACAATGTAATAACATTTAATTAACAAGACTTTTGCGCCGCTGTTTGGTATTTCAATAATTTGTTCTGGTTGGCCAGAAGCCGTGAGTTCAAGGCTTCTTGATAGTATATGAGTTAAGTCCATAGATGTCATTTTTACCAGACTTTCTTTGTCACTACACTGAGCCTAGCTTTGATAGGTAAACACTAGACTGAATTTTATATAGTTCGCATAGCTTCTAAGCGATTGAACGCTGAAGACGCGTAGTACCTCGGGCTTTGCTCTTTTTAAGTTCATCAAAAGCGGCAGTGGCTAAAATAGCCATTGATTTATCGCCGAATCTCACTTTATCATGTTTAACTTTATTACAAACAACCGTTGAAGAAAGAAAGAACTCCACTACGCTTACGATAATTCCTCAATTTGATTAAACTTCTGTCACTACAACATCGAAAACAAATGGAGCTAATAATCCAACTTTCTATTTGTAGATCTTTTTTAATTTATAGCTATCTCAACCACCTTATAAGTACTGGTATAATTAGAATCAAATTTGTGCGGACGAATTATTCATTATTTCCAATAAAAGAATCAGTCTTTGCAGACATGATGGAGCTCAGACAAAATTTGTAAATTCCGATACACTTGTCTTGCAGATTCCCTTTAAAATAAGCCACATTAAGTATCGATCGGTTCCTTATTATTTAAAATGTTGCTTTGCTTTAACTTTTTCACTCTGTTTCTGGATGAGAATTTCCATCGGAAACGTACAAACTTCCTACCGAATATTAGAACAATGTCTTATTCCAACATTTCAATGCAATATAAATATTTATCCACTTTCTGTCTAGTCATTCATATTTACGATTTATATGACAGTCCCTTGGTGATGCGGATTTATCAAGTATGTATTCTGTTTCTACGTGTTCCATAAATTGCAACGATAACTAATCGCTATTTCACTTATTTACCTCGCCCCTTTTGTAGGGTTTATTGATGGTTGAATGTTTTTGGAACGATAGGGTTAGTGATTTCTGTTGCTAAGCAAAAGTATAGTGATTTTTGAACAATAACTTATTGCACTGATGGTTATAACATTTATTTAAATCATGTCTGCAAGCTTGAAATCAACACCAAATCCATTGTATCTAACCAGTCGCACAACATAGCAAAACTGCCGGAAGTCATACCTGGTGACACGTTTTTTCTTCCGTGATCATCATCAAAGTATGATGGCAGACTAATTAGCGAGGATAAAACTGAAATGCATGTATAAATAAGGCTCTCACCTCTATTGATCTCGCATACTTTGTACTTAGTTGGAAATGTTAACTGAACACTATTTTTGCGGTCACGAACTAATTTATGCAGTTTTCCCTTCACACGCTCTCTCTCTCATATATATATGTATATATATATATATATATATATATATATATGTGTGTGTGTGTGTTATATAGTCAAACGATCATTGATATCGCGAGTGGTGATAACAATTCTCTAAATCAAGTTTGAGAGATTGAAATAAGCAAGAATCAAATTGTATCTAAATATTCGCACAGAATAATAAAACTTCTATTTGCGACACATACTGGCGCATTTCGATCTCACATGATGATCATCAAAACAAGACAACAAATTGACTAGTGGGGATCAAACCGCAACGCATATATAGGTCCAGTACAATATGTGTGATCACTAGAGAGGGAGCTGCATATCTAATTTTGCTTTCGCTATATGTGCATTGATGTTTGAACCTCGTCATTCAGTTTTCTGTCTTGCTCTGTTGATGATCGTGGAAGGCCGTAGCGCGTCAGTATGTGTGACTGACAGTATTTTTGTTATTTTGTGAGACTGATTATATACAATAGGATTTATGCTTATTTCAAGCTCGCAAACTTGATTTGAAGAATTATATTATTTGCTTTTACTTGTGAAATAGTGCTTCTAATGTGTTAAATGCAGCGTTGAAGTGTATCAACACCCTCGAATTGTATGCTAAAATCTGATATATTACCAGTAACCATTCTATCGAAGACGTACGGGCTTCTCCATATTTGTAATCGTAGCTCGCAAAACACCTCCAAAATCTTCAAAATCCGCCACATATTGTAAACACTATGTTTAACTGTGATAAGATAATTTTATTCTTATTATAGACCACATTGCGCCGAAATCGATTGTCTTATCTTTTATTTTACAAGTTCGATTAAATAATGATTGAGAAGTATCTATACAAGCTTATTGCCACAATTTGGAAGGAATTCTCTCCAAATGTGTGAAAAGATATCGTTGTATAAATACATGAAAAAAGTGGCATTAACACCTGATAAATATCTTGTTATCAGCTCACTCTGCATTACATCAAAAGTAGCTACTGCTATTATTCTTAATATGTTAAGTAAAAAGCTATAGGAGCGGATTCGATCAACCCAGACAGGGTTACGACTTGGAATTGTATGTATGAAATAAATCTATGCACTTATCGCACTATTTAATTGCGTTCACTATCATTGTTTCATGGGCTACTCATCCATTTTCGTCTTTTTTTTACAATATGTTAGAGCGAGCTATGCTTATGATAGTTTGTTGGCTAAAATTTGTTCAAAGCTTTCGATAATGAGTGATTGCTCTGTATTCGCACTGGTAAAAGTATGTATGGACCTTTTGCAGTCGACTCTAGAATTATATAAGTGTCTCCCATTCAGTTCAAATATGTTATCGTTACAAGCCATACTGAGGTATCTGCAAAAGAGTAAAACTCGCTGATGACTGTGTGTTGGCTGACCTCAACTACGTGCACGATGCTGTCCAGATGAAAATGGGAAGGCTTGCACCAGATGACCATTAGTTGCGTTTAAATAATTGTTTCAGTAAGACCTGATTCCAAATTCCTCGAAGTCCATAATTATGGCTAATTTTTATCCGAGCCTCAAGATCGAACAGCACAAGTCTATTCGGCCACTATTCGATGTAGCACCATCGAGACCTGTTATGGAACATCAAACCGCGTTAGTTGTAGCATTGCGTGAGAGTGCTAATTATACATCCCTCTAAGTGAGATATCGAAAATCGGCTAGATAGCTGAAACTGCAGAAAGGATAGACTAGCAATCTGGTGGCTGGATGCTGTTATTTGCGGTATCAATCAATTTGACATACCGCACCATACCTTTAATATTCAAGAGATGTTTGAATGGGCGAAAATCTGTGGAAGTTTATCATTAAATATGGCTCAGCGGAAATACATAGTTAATTCTGCTTTGTTTACATAGGTTCTTTTTAAGTCCACCATGTTGGGGACCTTGATCCCCGTTTATATATGTGTGTGCGTGTATTCTATTTATGTTTAACTCTGTATAAGGATATATTTTTGATCTGTGCAGCAGCCGGTCAGTAGAACAATGTTTATCATTATTGCTGTCATTTTAGAAACTGCTTTTTCTATTCGGTCGTGTCTTTATTGTTTTTATATTACCCTTTTCATATTAAACAAAAATGAATTCATTTGTAGTTTATACTGAGTACTATTAGCTCTTCATCGTTTTACGATTGGTTTTTTGGTTTATATACATTTTGAAACTTACTGATGACTCATCAGTTGGAGCTGGTATTACGCCCTTTAACCACTATATATTTGGGTGAGGTATGTGGGAAAACAGGACGGTACAATCTATTTTCCCACATTTTACACCAAAATAAAGAGTGGGTAATGGGCGTAATGCCGGCTCCTACTGATGAGTCACCAGTAAGCACGAAACGAATGTGCACGAGATTATACCTTCCGTTCATGCTGCCTTTGGTTTATCCTTCTGGTCATAATTGAAATAATTTGTTACAAGGTCCGCAACATCTAATACATACTTATCTTTTAACAGTTGCTTTTCTTAATGATATTTGCTTATTATGCATAACTACCTTGTAAGATGAGGTATTACGTAAGCCTCTTTACTAGAACTTATTCGTTTGAGTATTTAACAAGTGGGTTCGACAAAGCATTCAAAGAATGTATTGGAGACACTATGTTTCGAGATATTTGATCGCCTCTATTGGTAGCTCATTATGCAAGCATGCTTGTTTTAGCTAACAATATAGGTCAATTTACGCAGAAGCACTTTCTGTGTAAACGCAACGCTTTATGTAAGCATTACTATGAGTGATATTTTATCTTAACTTCGTTTGTTATTAATTATTCTATGTTCTTATTTAGTTTAACTTTTTTATGGATATTTTTCACATTTGCTACCTTAACTCATCAGCTGCAGTTTCATAGATGCATATAACTGTGGACGACATGTTTAAAGCTTGTTTCGTTGCACAGCTAATTCTTCATTATTTCTAAATATCCAATTTTGGGACAGCCAAACTGGAATTTAATTATTTAAATAAAGTTTGTGAACTTGAGGTAAAAATTTATCACTAAATTGCATAACGCGACTAATAGGATTGAGAGCCACAATTATGGTGTTTTGTTCCTTATATATGCACTGCATTTTGGTACTAGTTAGTCAGTTTAAGAGTATCCACGGTTTTCTTTCGTGGGTAGTAAATTTGCACTATTAGTTTCGCAAAGACCCGACTGATCTCTATTTACAAGTACGCAACGGCTGGGTGCTGATTCCTCCCTCTCCTCCGAAGGCGTCAACCTCATTCGTATTAACCACTAGAAATGAAGCACGATACACTCTTCCTTGTTATTCTGTTTGTGACTGTCAGTACATTCTCTATGTTATAGAGTGTAGTCACAAGTCCGGAAACTTCAGTTAAATGACTGCTATCACCACCCACGTAAACATAGATTGATTTATGTAATTACCTTGGGTTTATTTATTCGCTACATTTTTGTGAGATTGATTCAACTATTTGTCTATGATAAATCACATTTGCTTCCTGAACTAATTCCATTGTCACTATACCCAAATTTTAATCTTTTGTTTGTAATCACAGTTTGCTTATAATTAAATTCGGATTATATAAACTTCAGTCAATTTAAAAAAAAAATGAAATTCACCGTTACAGATACCAATAGATAACGAAATGTAATGTTTATATAACTTTACAATCTTAAGATCAGGTGGTCTATATCGCCACATAGCAGATTATTATGCTTATTCTAGTGGTTCTATATTTACTCCTTTAAATCTTTAAAACTGTCATCCGGTTGTTCTTTGTTGCCAAATAGAGTTGTTATTATTGCAACGTTTATTGCTATCGGATTTTATTTTCTAGATGTACGAAGCCGAAACAAACGGTATAAATTTGATACACGGTCTACTGGCATCCAGATACAAATCATCGGTAGATCTGCCTCTCTGTATTGATGAAATGCTTCCAAGCGACGTAAGCATCATGCCTAAACGTGACGTTGCTTGGTCATTGCTTGAAGGTATGCAAAGTCTCGTTGACGCACTAGAGGATAAAATTCGAACCACTGCCTTCGAAAGCAATAATTCAGTAATGTTAAACAAAAATTCACAAGTTATTTCAATCACATTGAACGAGAACACAAAACAGTTTGTGATTAAATATAAAGACACTATATCAAACACGGAATTTGTTGACCAAGCAGATGTTGTGTTCTCTTGTGTACCCTCATATGAAGCTATTAAAGTTTTTACGGCAATTAATTCATTTCCGAAAAGCTTATTTGAGCCTATCAAACCAGATAAACTACCCTGGGGTAGTGTAGCTGTTTGTTGTCTTGAATTTGTTGGAAAAGTTTCCCCACCTTTTATAGGCTTTGGGCATCTTGTCCCACGAACTGAGGACCACAATATACTTGGTGTAATTTATGATTCAATGTGCTTACCTCATCTGGATGGAAATCTCGAAACATCTTCAAGATTCACTGTAATGATGAAGCCAAGGGATAATTGGCTACCGGTGATTTCAGTTAATGATGCTGTGGTTGCTCAAAGGTCTGACAAACAGAACACAATAGACAAAGAAATTGTCAGCATGGCTATAAATGCAGTAGCGAAACAACTTTCTTTGCCTACTAATAAGCTGCTAACAAGTACGCCAATGTTGTGGCGACATTGTATACCGCACTACCCCGTCGGTCATCTGGATAACATTCTACAATTCAGAAACAACTTTAACACCTATCTCAGTAGCAAATGTTGTCCTTCATCTGTATATTTTTGTGGTTCTTCTTATGATGGTGTTAGTTTGGGAGATGTTGTGTATAGTGCTGCGAAGGCAGTTTCATACGCTCTGTGTGATTCAAACGATGGAGCAACGTAATTAAGGTTTGGTTCTATCATTAATATTCAGAACATTTTGCATTTGCATGAACGTTAACAATATGGAATGTCAATTTTGCGAAAGCATATTCCGAAATAATAGAATTTTAAAATTATCTGTTTATGATATTTCAATTATTGAAAAATCCAATACCATTTCCGGTCTTTCTTTTATATGCGAATAAATTTTTTTTCAACTATACCTTTTATTCTTAATAGCAGCTAAACATGTTATCTTTAAAATTAAGACCCTGTTTCCACAGTTTGCCTTATGCCACTGTTGTTGATGCAAGCAGGTGATTTAGTTTTAAGTCACATAATTTTTTTAATTCGAGTTGTTGATTTCAATTGGCTACAAAATGGCCTCTGTCCATATTTCATCAATGTGAACTTCTTTCGTTCATTACTGAAACTGAATTCAAGTGGATTACATCCGGCGTTTATGTTGATTTCGCATATCTGGTCCTCTCTAAGCTAAGTTTTAACTTCTCTCGCTATGCCTAATTTGTCATCATCATTACAACAATCAATACAATAGTATTTAAAACAGGCTTTACTGTCACATAATCATGTAAAAATATATTAATGGTAACAATACTTTACTTTACTTTACTTTACTGCGGCTGACTCCTTTTGGAGGATAAGCCGGCTCCAATTTCCATGGTAACAATAACGAGAGATGTAATAATTTTTAACAGAAGATTGTAAAAAAGGAATGATTTATTAAGTGTGTTTAGTCTAAATAGAGATCCATACCTATACACCACAGAAGCGACGCCACCTAGACTTTTAAACAATCAAATATAGACTAAGACGACATAGGAAACTGTAATCTTTGATTGCACGAGTGATGATCACGATTATTTAAATCAAGGTCTCGTGCTTGAAATAAGCATCAACTCCTTTATCTCATATATATATATATATATATATATATATATATCAATATAACCTAAACATTATATAAGATAGCAAAGGCAATTAATCCAGTAGACAGGTTTTGTTCTTGTTAGGAACACGTCAAGTAATGTAGAAATTTTCAGCTTACAGGTCAAACTAGAGCACATTTTTAACCTCAAACAAAAGTGATCAAATTCCTATAAGTATATACGATCATCGACTTAATGATTAAGCCTACTATCACTGTAAACATGAGTGAAAAGGCAAAGTCACAAACTCTGGTTTCTCAATGATAGGCGAAATTTTAATAAGAGTTCTCTAGCCTTCGCTATTCGCATACTGCCTAAGGTAATGATACAGCTGGCAACTTATGTAAACCTGTCAATCACGTTCACATCTTCAAATAGCAGCTGCGAAGTTGAAGTGAGTGATGGGTGAAACTTTAGAAGAATCTTACATTTCGAGAATACGTATTTCATGCCGAAAGACAGATCAACGATTGATAATCTATTCAAGGTTGCCTGGAAAGTATTTCGGTTGTCGAATAATAATTAACTATAGTTTTCATCGGTCAAATCGTCTAATCTACCGCATTGGCAAATTCCGAACATGCTTTCTTGAAATTACCTGATCTGCGTTTTGACTAACGCAGCTTTTATTGTTCCAGTAGTTTTCTTTCATTAATATATTTCGGCTACCTTTATCGGTAGCCTTCTTCAGTTGGTCCGCTCCCACAAGTTTGACAAATGAAACTAATGAAGCAAGCGCGTTATTTCCTCTAGTCATATTATTTATACTTCAGACTGACCTTCCACTAGATATTCGCGTGTCACATATGTGTGTGTGCATTTCCGTGACTGTTATTTTCATCTAACTAAGTGCGACTATAGTAGCCGAAATATATTAAAGAAATCAAGAGGATAGAGCATGCTTCCTTGAAGTTTGGGAACGTATGATGCACAATGCGATTCATGAACTAATTATGCAAATTGGAGAATTAATCAAGCTTTTTGAACGACAATGGTAGTAAAATTGTACGATATTTCTTTGTATAACCTAGTGTCCAGAGGTCGTTTCTTAAACAGCTCTTATAACAGTTACTAATTTAACGAGTATAATTTTGAAAAAAATAAAGGGTGGAAAGTTGCGATCCACTAAGTGAAACGCATTCTCGAAGTATAGGAAGATGACTATTATGAGATAGCAATATACATGTCGCTGTTCAAGTATTTTCCTTAAGCTAAAATGTTATCCAAAAATCAGACAATGCCCTACAAACAGTGCCCCTTTCATTATAAACAATGCTTGTATATCATCGGAACCTGCAGTGCTGTGCATAAAAAATTTCTAGCAATGATTATAGTTCAATAATAAAATTTCACGCTGCATATGCAGGTATAATTTCTTGAATCGGGACTGACGTAAGTGCCAAATATACAGCGACACATTTTATCGGTTAAAGTTTATTTTCAGAATTGCGTGTTACTTCTGTTAGTGTTAATTTTCTCGGACCTGTTGCGCGAATAAATTGGAAAAAACATCGGTTTTCGCCTGATGAGAAGGATTTTTCGAACTCGAGCTTTTCTTGTCAAGAAGGATAATAGATCGGCTCTCGACCTGCTCAAGTCCACTTCTAATGCCCGAGAACATTACTATTAGCCAAGCTTGCAGAGATTTGGTTTATATTTTCGAGCCTCAAAAGGATTAGCGGAAACTAAATTAATAATTCTTTGTAAACCAACAACACAACATCCAGAAGTACCTGCACTGCGCCTAGCGGATCCTGTCTCTATTATTACGACCAGTTACCTTCGATTTTACAAAATCCTATTTTATTGGAAAGACAGATGTTGGAGTTTTATTGCATCTATCTGAGGTTTATTCTGATTTTGCTTTGCGGAAAGTGAGAGGGAAAATCTACGACGGATAACTGCATGCTTCGAATCAGTATATATTCCATAACGGACGGCAGGGACGGAAGAATTTGCGCGGTCTGTAATTAATTGCTGCATAATCTATTTGAGCATAGGGCTGTCAGGGAACTGAAGGACGGTATAGATCATCGCCTTACACTATGTCGGAAGTTTTTGCTACTTAAGTGCAAATTATTTCCGAACACCTGTCCAACCATCATTTATCATTATCGTTGCGCATTCAGCCTAATTTTTTATATTCCATCAAAAATGAAATTCCTTCTAAATTAATCAGTTAACTTGAGTGTTTACCAATAGTCAAGAATATATCATAACTTTGTCCATGCTTTGTAGAGAGCGTATTTCGAACAAGAAAGTGTCCTTGCTGTCGTCAGTGCTGAATTCTGTGGAAGCGTATAAAGATAAATCGAAAGGGCACCGCTAACTAATGATTTTCGCATTGGTTACAGTGGACGTCACTAAGCGTTCCGCACAAAGTTAACTGTGCTTGGTTTGCTTGCTCTTGTTTCGTTGTCTATTTAAAAAAATTGTTGGTTGCATAGTCAAATTGAGCTCGAGGCTTCGTATCGAACAGGCTGATTTTATATCGACTATACCAGTTTGATTTATACCAACGTTACTGATATGGCTAGCCAGAGCCTGTCGTTCTTTAGGTCATTATATTTACATTAAATCGGATCATCATTGTATATACATTATTGTTAAATATAGAATAACATGCTATGTGACACTTGAGAAAAAGGTTTAATGAACCCCGTCTACGCCATATGTGTTTTCACAAACTGGCGTCAAAAATTATTATAACAAAGATTTAGCAACTCTTTCTATACGACAGAAGAGTCGTCACAAAGCGGCGCATAAATCAGTGTGACTCCTAGACAAGAGAAAGAAAGTCAAACTGACGCCGCGACAAATTTGAATTCATTCTAAATGAGAAAAGTGGCACATGTACATAGAGTTGCGTGTTTAATACAAATAAAATAAAATAATCTTTTTCAGATAAATTAGTTTTTAATATGTCCAACAATAGAAAAAATGTCAGCACATCACATATATCCTGATAATAAAGCAGTTATTAAATTTAAGCCTGTTTCTCCTAAAGGTCATCGAATGAAAATTTACTTTTTGCTTGGTTAGTGCAAAGATTATCGAAAAGAATCACACAAGTCGAATAGTACCGTGAGAATCTTTACATTCTTGTATATACATTTTTGGTAAATAAGCAAGCCAAATAAGTACGATCGTAGGGCAACAAAATCGTATTTTAATCAAGAAAATGTTTTTTAGCTTACTGTCTATTATTTGCCTATGAAATTTATCTAAGCAACTAAATTGAATTCATATTTTTCTCCTGAAGGAGATATTGTGAATCTTTCGGCATATCGCAAGCTTGAGTATGAGTTAATTATTCAGGTGTACTGATATTACTTTTCCTGCCTTAACAAGCTAAACCGTCAATATATACAATTAAACATATCTTAAAACTTTTGATTTATCTTTATGATGTTCATTTCTGTCACATAAGCACAAAACAGCACACGTAGAAGATTAACTGTTTATTTAATTCCTATTGGCTTACAGCGCTTCATCTAATCTTAAATTTTGGTCTATAGCTTTTCCTACTTACTTTTGTCCTTTATTTATTTGCTGCCTAATGACAATTTATTGTGTTTGATATAATCTTATTCACGTCCAATGCCGGTTTTATAGTCAGTAGGTGTTTGTCTTAAGACAATTAGCTAACACAGCCTTAATTTCCTGGAAGCTCATATTTAAGCTAATTCACCTTAAAGGAATATGCCTAACCTAAGTATGGCGTTGCGGCTGGCGGTAGTTTTGTTATTTTGTTCGACGACTGGTTAAATACAATAGGATTGGTGCTTACTTCAAGCTCGCAAACTTGATTTAAAGAATTGTTACCACCACCCGCTCAATCAATTATTGTTAAATTGTATTGCCTATATATGTATATGTGGCGAAAGCTGCAAACAGTTAATGCTCGTGACTGCATAGAAATTGTGCAGCCGACATTTCCAGTCAAGTTCAATGTATGCGAGACTGCTAGAGGTGAGAGCCGCAAATCCAAATTTGATTTCCATATATATGCAATGCGGTTTGATCCTCGATAGTCTGTTTGCCTCTGATGATGATCATGGAAGGTCAAAACGCGTCAGTGCGTTGCGACTGGCGGTAGTTTTGTTTTGTTGTTCGACGACTGGTTAAATACAGTGGGATTGGTGCTTACTTCAAGCTCGCAAACTTGATTTAAATTGGTTTTCGGCTGTCTTTGACTTATTTCATCTTGAAGGTCTATATAACTTTATAGTAGTGGATGGAGTTCCGACCAAATTCTTAGCACATTTTGTTAGTACCCGTCCGTTCAGTATAAAAATTTATACATTTTCGTACGCCATTATCCTCCTTTCTTATTAATGATGTCGTGAAATGGTTAATGAATGCAGTTGTAGGACGTCAAAGAATTCACATCGATAATAATACTTTGGCGTCAGACCTTGATTACACGGGTAATATTTTTCTGTTTAGCAAAAATTTGGCAACACCCAGACGAGTGCTGGTACTTTCTAAATCCTGCGTTGCATAATAAGAAAAAAGAATCAATTTTAATATAAAAAGCATTTTCGGAATTGCATCATCATCCATGACGCTTTGCCATCGAGCATGTGGATAAAGTTAAAATAAATTTCGTCCTTCAGATTAACCAGTGTCTTGACCTATGATGAAATGCCGTGGGACACGCCCGACGAGCCTTCCGTAGGGTAGCCAACATTTTTTACAGTAGATCTTTCTTAAACAAATATTCATATTTGATAAGAAACCCTGAAGTTTGTTCTGTTAAACAGGTGTCAAACGTGTCCCTTATGTATGGAAGGCACACAAAAACTAAAAATGTTCTACAATTGGTCTCCGAGGGTAATTATAAGAGCCCATTAATGCGATCAAATTACTGGTAAAGTCAACTCTTGCTTCAGATCTCTGTACATTTTGGTCAATTTGCTATGGTGGTCAACATAAAAAGTGGACTTTTATAAATAAGCAAGATGTCGACTGCTTTGTATTTTAAAGAGTAAACAGGATTCAATGTTGGAGTATATCATAATTTGTCGTCAGCTCTGCATATCCCATAGACGCTGAAGTCTACAGATCCGAGTCTATGTAATCGACTTAGCACATCGCAGGAGTTAGTCGCAGCAAATTAAAATAATTTTAGTCAAAACGATATAGAATAATTATCAGCATACATCCTCTACTAGAAGTTGAAAATTGAGACTTGTAAAAAATTTAATCACAATGTGAAAACATGTATAAATACATATGCAACGAAGATCAGTTTCTCACACTGTGGGCCCAGTAATGCCTGTGGTAAAACAATCTATAAATTAATGACTTTGCTTTGAACCACCCTAGAACTAATAAAGTCAGTAAGAAGTCGAAACGTGTGATGGCAAGAGCTATGTTTCTCTGCTTAAAAGGCAGTGTTATCAGTCTCCTACCACTTTGCTTGCACTGGAGTTTATATATGTTAAAACAGCAAATGACGACCATAGGCAGAATAGGCAGAAGCAGCGTATTAATTAAAATATACTAGACGATTGCATCTATTTAGTACCACAAAATTTCACAGTCATGCTACCGATATGACTATCTATCTCCAGACTGAGACATTCAATGAGTATAATATTACAAATAATCACATCGGAATAAGAAATTAAAAGGAAAACGTAATCAGCTGCCAAAAGAGAATACATATTCAAACAATGGAGTTTGACACAAAATTTATGCAATATTAATTAAACCGCAAAATTAAAATCTAGAATCCACCTGAAGGATACAGTAAATCAAACAGAAAATTAAATTAGAACGAAGATAAGTTAACTCAAAGTATCTGTTGAGAGCGTTAAACGTAATATAGAGTTTATCTACATAAATTAAATAGGAGATCCATAATTCAGTTTTCAAATCATTTCTTAATCAAGAGTATAGTTTATAAATACATTTCATTACCTGTAAAGTAAAGTTCAATAATGAAGTATTTCTTGACCAACAAATATTGTTATTTCCCATCCTTGCTTAGCAATTTAGAATTATTCCACCTAACGACCAGGCTATCACAGATAATGAATCGGATGCATCAAAAGAACAATGCCACGCGACTTTTCAATATGCTGTTATGAATGTACGAATATATACAGATATCGATTTTTATATTATGCGTATTATTATAGCTTTTATTAAGCTAATCAGTGTCTGTAGCCGTATAAGCATTTTATTGCAGATAACTATTTATATCTATTCAGTTGTCTTTGCCAATTATTTTCAAAGTGAATCATGTGCAAAATTAAGTTAATAATGCTGGAAAATAGCTTGCAGATAATTTGCACGTCTTAGATTTCCACGCTAGTCATAAATTATGCGAAATCCGGTATTTCCAGACGCGAAGACGATCCTGGAAGTTTGGAAAAGGCTGAAAATCCTCCTCGAAGCTGACAAACACGTTCCACTCCTGATCTGATACAATAAATGACTACGTTCATAACGTTTGCAGGTGCATTTGATTCACTAGCAGCAGATGAAGACATGGTTGATGGCAAAACGTTGGCTCCGCCACCTACTACCACAACCAGACCAGGACCATATGCCCCAATCATCGGGGGCAAACCACCTGTTTGCTTTAAGGTGGACGTATTTTGTGCGCACACTTTTGAGGTTCCAGAAACTATAAGATAATGTTTTAAAACAAATTCAACAACTTACAATATGGTAGCTAAAGTAAATAATAATAATAATAATAATAATAATAATTATTATAATAAATGAATACATATACGGTGCAATAGAATTTGAATATATATTTAACAATGTGTTTCAGATTTGCTTAACATGTTAAAATGCCAATTCTCGTCGGGTGAATACAGCTAAGAAATTTGGCCATATTTTGGTGGTCAGGTTAGGCCTATAATTATACGTACAGCATAAACACCGTTCATTCTCGTGCCTACATTTACTAGGGATGGTATATGGAAGATATTTTAATATACAGCCAGATGAACATGCCAAATCCAGCGTTAACAAAGGCGTAATCACACCAATGCGTGTTCTTTCAGCCTCCTGGCTTATTATCGGTAAAAGGCGGCACATCACCAAAAAAAACCTTACATAAAAGCGCAATCTCCAAGACGTTTATGAATGTAACCAGTATTATTGACAAAAAACAGACACTATATATATATATATATATATATATATATATATATATATATATATATAGTCTTGACACGTTATAAAGTGTACATCTTACAGCACCTCCTATACATTTTAAGTTGGTGCATGTAGCAAAGCCTGTTGAACCATCATAAGTTGCTCCATTATGTTTTAAGCAACTCTTCCTAGATGTAAGCCTTCAATATTGTGGGCTCAATCTCTTCAACCGATGCACAATTAACCAAAACTGTTCAGAACGACTGTCCTTATCCTGGGAAGATGCCAAGATAAGCAAGCGACTTCCTTGATAAAAGGATTTGAAGAAAAATGAAAAAACCCTGTCGGCTTATATTATATCATCATTTAATTCCTCACAAAAAATACTTACTAATACGCGCTGTATTCATATAAATATGCAAAAATATAATTCTAGAATGCTAATTATTCTGACTATCTGATTGACCAAAATAATTTAGGAATAAATTAACTAAAAGTAAACACTATATACACCTATACACCAATGATAATATATATGAAAATCTAGAATATACATTAGCTCAGGAATTAAGATACTGTTTGTAGCGGAAAGATAACATTATTCAATTGGTCATTAGGTTTTGCGTGCCTAGTAACAAATTAGTTCAGATAGGACCAGAAGGATAAAAGAAAGACAGCATGAACGGAACGTGTAATTTTGTGAGCACATTCGTTTCGTGGTTATTGGCGACTCATCAGTAGGAGCCGGTATTACGCTCTATACCCACTATATATTTTGGTGAGAAATGTGGGAAAACCGGACGGAAAATCTTCTATATGAATGTGTAAATCTGAAGTAGTTAAGCTAACTTCATACAAAGCCTTAGACAATGCGACTTTAAAGCCAACACACTATGTGATATATTATATATATATATATATATATATATATATATATATATATATATATATATGATATCCATTTCTTATAATTAAAAAGGAATGATATCATATATATATATATATATATATATATGATATTATTTCAGCTTGTACGTGCTTCTTATGTAAGCAGAAGCACGTACAAGCATTGAGCTTGAACTGGATGTGACGCACGCAATTTGATTGGTTTCTATGTTTCACATTCTCTCTATCTTCACATATTTCTATCTTGTTTTGCTTTCCAATTTATATATAAAGATATGTTCATTAGTAGATATTTGAGAAGACCATGCGAAAGAAAATTTTCTTATATCTGATAAAATTTCTTTTTTTTTGTTTTTGCACACAGGAAGGGTACAATGAATATATTTTAATGAAATTTGTTTATTAATATTACATTTAAACTACGATTTATGTTAATTATAAATGTTATATATATATATATATATATATATATATATATATATATATATATATATATACATAGCCATGAAGCCGTCAGCAAATAATGGGACTAATGAATAACTTATGACTTAACATTCATTCGATCCATACCGTTGATTTTAAAAAAGTAAACTGTACAGTGACACAGGGAAAACAATAAAGAATTCCACGTGAGGATACTAAGGGTGAGAGACGCACTTTTATTTTAAATAAACTACATTTGCGTAACGCATTGATTCCCACTATTCAATTTTCTCTCGTCCTCTGATGAAAGGCCGAAACGCGTCAGTATGTGTGACCGACAGTACCTACTATATATTGTGCAACCATTTAAAAGAATGAAATTGTTTTTTATCTCAAAGCTGAAAACTTAATTAAAAAACTGTTATCCACATTCGTGAAATAAATTACGGCTTAATTATGTCTCTTTACAATATCGGTTTTTGTAGTTTCTCCTAGACGAATGTGTAAACCTGCAATAGTGAAGCTAACATCATCTAAAGTCAACGACAATGCGACTTCAACGCTAACTCACACTATATAATATATATACCGAGTCTGTAAATGATACTAACACTATGGCCATTGTGTTAGTAACTGATACCTTTTTTGAAATCGATGAGTACCGGATACTAACACCATGGTTACCGAGTCGGTACATGATACCAACCTGATGGATATAAATTTATGCTAAAGTTCACCCAAATTGAGAATTACAACAATTTCCGAACACCTGTTACTCCAGTTAAACCATACACTCTGGCCTTCATCGATATCAGTTATCACATTTCGCGGTAAGCATGACATCATTCAATTCAATCTATTACAGTTAAATACTGTTTGTTGCGAAGAACTAATATATATGCAAGTATGTATTAGGTTTTGCGAACCTAGTAACAAATTAGTTCAGTTGTGACCAGAAGGATAAACCAAAGGCAGCATGAACGGAAAGTATAATCTCATGCACATTCGTTTCATGCTTACTGGCGACTCATCAGTAGGAGCCGGTATTACGCCCTTTAACCACTATATATTTTGGTCAAAGAATGTGGAATAATAGGACGGTACAATCTCCTAGACGAATGTGTAAACCTGCAATAGTGAAAGCTAACATCATCTAAAGTCAACGACAATGCGACTTCAACGCTAACTCACACTATATAATATATATACCGAGTCTGTAAATGATACTAACACTATGACTATTGTGTTAGTAACCGATACCAACATTATTGTACCGAAAAGGTACATGGTACTAACACTATGGTTACCGAGTCGCAACAAACAGTATTTAACTGGAATCAACCTTGTTTTGGTTTCTTCTTGTCCACCTATTTTATTCTTATCTTTCTAATACAGTGTGATTCACGGGCCAACGATTCTCAAAGCTAAAACGTTACGACTGTTTGAACGAATTTCACCTTGCTGTTATGAAGTCGCATTCTCCGCTTATATTACTATATATTAAACTGTCTTTCTCTGTGGAGATCCAACGCAATCAAATCAATATTTAAATCAAAGAATGGGTAGTTTTTAAATCGTCAGAACATCATATGAGACAATATCTTATTTTTAAAAAGTGTGTATCCAAGGTAAAAAACCGGTTCGGCAGGGCAAAATTAGCCTATATCATACAGTTCCCGCATCAATGATAAAGCAGACCTGTGACGAGTAGAATTGTACGTCAGACATTCCGGGCATTTAAGTCTCCCTCTACTAATACAAACTACAGACTCGAAATTTCATTAATAACCAACTTTTGTTGCTGATAAAAATAACTAGTTTTGATATGATCATATTTGAATGTCGGAGTGTAGATTGAGACCACCGTAGGTTAAACAGATGTCTTTTGAAGCGCATTAGTGCGATTCTAAGTGACGTTTTAGTTTATAGAAAAAGGACTCTATTGGCCATATGAGTTATAGAAAAAAGAAGCTTCTTGTTAAACGTATTCGTCTACCAGTCAGCTGTTGTTTGTTTAATAACTAGTTTACACCTCAGGGATATTAAAATATTTCAATTCAAGACCGAGTCGTCAGATCTCGGAGAAGAAGGCGATATGGACTCAGTATTTGTTTATCGTGCTTAATGTAAGCGAGTTATTTCAGACGCCCAAAATTGGTCTGAAATTCCAGTAATCAAGTAGCAATATTTTCAACTTTTGATGGTATTGCATGTTCATCCGGACCACTGAAAGAGCACAGAGTGCGTCACACACTGGGAAATTCGTAGCAAGAATTTCTCGTATAAGAATTTGAAAAATGAATGTTCGAGACATGTCTCAAATTCCATTCGAGATCTTACTTAAAGAAGCATCTATAGCCTTTAAATAGTAAAATCGTAAATTGCAAGGCAACATAACTCGATTTTTCTTAAGGTTTATGCCTGAAGCCTGTTCTACCTTTGGATATGCCCATCAGACGAAGGATGTTTTAGAATCAAGGCTGACAGACCCCATCTGCCAGAAGCGTTTAGTTTTGAGGTTTAGAGAGGTGCCTTCGTACTCTATTTTGCGAGTGCAGATCTGAAATTTGCAGACCAAGCGCTTGACTGTTTTTCAGGAATGAATGGCAAAGGAGTTTTTAGAGTGCAGGAACTCAATCTTGTTACCAATTTAGGGTCGTGACAAACATTCAAACACTTATACAGACTGTCTCGAAATTGTTTTTTATGGTAAGAACATTTTGAACCGAGTCTTGTTGCGAATCAAAAATAATTCGTCTACAAGTAATCCCTTGTGATATGAAACGGACTGGACT
The DNA here is from genome assembly GCA_029291075.1 of Eudiplozoon nipponicum. Classification (NCBI taxonomy): domain Eukaryota; kingdom Metazoa; phylum Platyhelminthes; class Monogenea; order Mazocraeidea; family Diplozoidae; genus Eudiplozoon; species Eudiplozoon nipponicum. The sequence goes on from JAQBSW010006089.1 coordinate 27,087, forward strand.
TTCTCGATATATCCAGACGCATTTGTCTTTGAGCAGCTGAGGTTGGAAAGTTACGCAGACCACAATAAATCGCCCGTCCGTTTCTTTAACCAAATATCACAACATTTTTAATTCAAGTACACTGTAAGTCCTTCAGTATGCCGCGGAGACATGAAAGGATCAAGTATAGCTGTCATGGAATGGACAGGTTTCTGAATGGATGCATTCATTTAAAATAGTTAAAATATAATCAGATGATGATCATGAAACTTTAGCTTATATCAATATATTCGAGCTAGCCAAATCACGCGTTTTCCTATTTGATTTGCCTATCTAATCGTACAGTTTTTTTGCACTATCTGAATAACAAAATATATTTCATTGGCTTATCTTTACACATTTAAATCATAGAATGTCTACTTTTTATGATATTTTCATCCAAAATTGTATCCCTAGAGTCCTTAGTCCAATGATCTGGCTCCCATTTTTTGTGATTTTCCTGGGACCTCCCTTTACAAACTATACTAAATTTACGCATGCTATTAACTATAGCAAAATATTTCAAATACAATCATTATTATTACTTATTAAGGAATTCTAACTAGCACTATAAGCCGAAAATTTTGTATGAAACTGCTCAAACTGATACACAAAATTTCATTATTATGTTCCTATTTGTGGTGATAATGTGAAAAGAGGTAATAGAGAAAGAATTCCAAAAGGAGTGCTCAAATATCAGTGAAAAATGCTGAATGTTCCTATCAAACCGTTTAAAATTTCAATTAATTTACCAAGCAAGTATGGACGAGAGTTAGTTAACTGCGTTTTAAAGCAAAGTCAATAAATAAATAGCAACGTCGACGTAACTTTTTTTTATCTGTTTGAAATTATAGCGTGCCTACCTCGAGTGTGATGCTCGTCTCTTGACTTTGCTGCTACAATTCTGGCTTCAGCAGCTCGACACCAGCGTACGTCGGACACAAGCTCGCTCAAAACATCAGGGATTTCAACTGATCTGTTTTGTCCTGGCATCGTTGGATCCAAGGCTGGGTGCGCGTCGAGCCCACTTCTAGCATTGAAACCAGTTTGAGCGATGCGGTTTTTGTTAGTTGCCATACCAGTGGCAGTACAGTTTGCACCATTGCCAGCCCCGATTTTACTACGAGAACCGGGCGAGATGACTGTTCTAGCCCCAGAAAAAAAGTTATTTTGAGTTGTTGTACTCGACATAGGCATATTTGCACTCGACGCTTGAGTTGATGCTGTAAGAACACCGTTCGAGTCATTTTGTTTGTATGACAAACCAACCCAACTGATGCTACCAGTGATACAGCATCTAAGGTATAATTTTAAAGAAGTTATTAAGACCTTGTCTACATAACGAATTTTAACATTTTTAGTTGTACTTATATAAACTATTACTTTAATCACGGTTGCGATCTTGATATAAACACCTGACCCATTAATTACTTACATATGTCAGTATAAACTAAGAATTGTATAGTGTAGAAAAGGCAATCAATCCAGTAGACCGGTTTAATCCTTATTGGAAACTCATCACGTACTAGTTCGAATAAATTTTTTTGTCAAAAATCCATTACAACTAAAAATGTTGAAGTTTGATACTAGAATAAAAAATGCATTCATTAAATTTGCAAAAAACGTTACAAAATTATTAAAATGAAGTTTACGTTCTATACTACATCATTAGTCACGCAATATCAAATTGTCGCATTATCTGCTGAGTCATGCAGGGTGTGCAAGAAAAACCAGGATACTGGGGACATTCTCATTTCTGATTCTGCTTCTTTTTCGTCTCTTTCTTCTTCTCAATGTAACAATAACACTCATTTAGGTGCCATGAATATGGTGAGTGGCGATCATATCACTGAGCTCAATATCGGATTAACAAATATCGAAAGTAGATCAGTTAAACTACCATTGGGTAAACCAAGGTTAGGCTTTATCGTTGGTGCATTTAATGTGCAAATATTAAAACAAACTGCACGTACGTTGAATAAAATATAAATTGAGATATGTTGCGTATCTGAAACCAGAATACAAGATACTATTAAACGAATATTGGTTGCGTGGGCGGTGATGACAATTACTTTTATTCAAGGTTGCGAACTTGATATAAACATGTGGTCCATTAAATACATACATTTGACAGTTTAAACTAAAAATTTATAGTGTAGAAAAGGAAATTCATCCAGTCGATCGGTTTCGTCCTTATTGGGAACACATCACGTACTGGCCAGTATTTGCCGCGGACAGGACTCGAAACTGGGAACGTCTGCTTCGGAATCTGGTGCTCCAACCCCTGAGCCACTCTGTCGCATTTTAAAAGGTAATTCATCCAGTAGACCGGGTTCGTACTTATTGGGAACTCATCACGTGCTGTCCAGAATTTGCTGCGGACAGAGCTCGAACCTGGGCACGTCTGGGCATGTGGCAGGGTGGCTCAGTGGTTAGAGCACCAGATTCCGAAGCAGACGTGCCCAGGTTCGAGCCTTGTCCACGGAAAATTCTGTCCAGTACGTGATGAGTTCCCAGTACGGACGAAACCGGTCTACTGGATTAATTGCCTTTTCTACACTAAAATTCTTAGTATATAATGAGAAAAGTGAGTATGAGAATCGCGAAAGCTAGGATAGCTTTATCCAACCTTCGCCATTTATGGAGGAACGCGATGTCGATCTTGTTGCAGATGCTTAGTAAAATCAGCTTGGCTTCGTTTTCTTAGTTGAGCATAGTTAACTATGAGGTTTGATCTTGTTTATAAGCGCAGCAATTAAAACAGCAATGAAATTGATTTGCCAACGTCACCCATCTTTAAATTTGATACTGACTGAATTATATTTCGTAGATGCCTGCGTTTCCGCGTTCGAGTGTATTTCTACCTCAACTAGAACCTCTCCTTTATAAATTGTTCTTTAACAATTTCTTTGGTTTTAAATTCTTTCATTTATCAATCTTAATATAGTTCACCGAAGAAAAAAGTATCTAACTTAAATACATGGTTGCAGAATAAAAATTTACCTATTAGCAATGATACATTCTTCAAACTCAAAGTGAATGCAGTATAAGAATCTGCTATCTTATGCATAAATAAAACAATAGTTAAAATAAAAAATTTTGTTTACTAATAAATAATGTATAAAAGTGAGACGGCCATCCAGTTTATAAAAAAACTAGCTATGAAAAATTTCAGCATTAAATGTTACAATTGGTACTAACTTCTTGAATTCAGATAACGGACGGCAGTCGATCACTACACAATCCGGTCGGTCAACGTGGTCCAGGAAATCAAGAGCTGACAGCTGAGGCACAAGCTCAGTAGCTAGAGACATGAAGCAATTCGTCTCTTTTCGACAAACAGTAGGTTTGTTGTTATGTGAGGCACTGTTGCTGCCGGCGTTGCGCAGCACACTCATTGGTACCGGGCCTCCGTTTGTCGTTGAGTTGACACCATTGGCATTGTCATTTGCTGGAATGGGATCCTGATCACTTTTGCACAAAAACACCAAATAAATTTAAAAAACGCGATCAAATAGAGAAAATAATATCGCTCAGGTAGCAACGAAGTAAACAAAATGTTTTGAACAGGACATTCCAAAATTGGGATGCTGGCATGCAATGCATACAAACAAATTGAAGGTAAAAAAATATATTTGAATCTCAAATTAAAGGTGGTAAAATTCATTTTATTGATTAAATAACAAAATTTCAAATGAAAATTATTCTTCAAGTTCAAAAATTCACCTAAATAGAAACAGCCACATTTGTTCCAACGTACAAGCGATACGCACTAGAGAGTGAATTTTTATGACTATTGAGACATTTATATGATAAAAACCGAATTGTAAACTTCTAGCTTGCTTGGGTGCTAGAAAACAAGAATGAATAAAAATTGACTCAGGCATTTAATCTTGAAAATACCCGCTGTTTAAATTAGTTTAGTTTACATCAAGCAGTAACAGGAAGACTAAATGCTGGGATCATACACGAAAATTCAATTGTAATACTGAAAAATGTTACTGGCATGTGCATGGTATCTAAGACAGATTAATTTTTGCCTAGTTCTGAAAGAATTTTACTATTTAATAACGTGATTAACAGTCTTGGCCGTCTCTCCTCGTAGACAAATAAAATAGAAAGGAGTTCATGATCATAACTTGGAGTAGAAAATTGCAAGTCCTATAATGTTTTGTTAATACACGCAAATATTCATGTTTTCGCGAAATCTACCAAGTGTATGTTTTCCGTATCGCTGTAAAACGACAAAAGTATGCATTTATTTGAGATTTAACACAATTTTTGTTATTTTCTGCTAAAATTCGCTGATAGTAAATACGCAGTACGATAGATTAATACGAACTAGTTGAGCATGCCTACTTACCACACACGGACATTTTCGTGATCAGAAACGGAGTTGCTCTTATTGTCTTTGTCCAGTTTGCACTTCTCGCACAATAAGGCCGAGTGCATCGGATCAAATAATGCGTTCGTACAAGTCTGATTTAGGACTGCTTCCGATTTCTCTAGAGAAGGCAACACCGGAACCCAGTTATCACGCTTATCGGCACTAAATATTTGGGCGTCGGGCGGTAATTCGGAAGAGTTTGATAACATCAATGCGTGTCTAGTTACTTCAGCAATGGCTGCATGATCAAACACCAGCTCACCCATAACAGGGAGTTGTGAAATATTGCAATCTAAATGTAAATAAGTTATTTCATAAAAGAAAGTCAAATATACGAAACAATTTATGGCAAAATTCAATTGTGCTACTATTTACCACTAGCGAAAAATAAAAAAACTCTGATAAGTTAATAACGACAAATTATTAACAAAATTTTAAAAAACAATTAAATTATGTTATTATGTATTTCGTGTCGGGAACCTAGTAAAAAATTATTTAGAATAGAACCAGAAGTATACGCCAAGGTCAGCGGAACCAAAATGCATGGCCAAATATACAAATGCATTTCGTGCTTATTGGAGATTCATCATTATGTACCTGCACTAGGCCCGAAGCCCACCATATATTTTATTTATAAATGTGACACAGTTAGCCGATGCAGCATTTATCTCTCCCCACGAGTATTTCTCTTATTTTTCTATTAATTTCTGTAGTGCTTCGCCAATAAAAGGTATTACCCCAAAAATAATAGAAGTTTTTGAATCTAACAAATAATATATTTGTTCTAGCTTCTAAAAATTGACAAATAAAAACAAGAGTTCAGGAATAGTTTTCTAATTATGCGACAGAAATTTTATGTGCTTAAGAATTGATATATACTACGCCTTAGTGTTAGATTTAACGACTATTATTTTTTCTGTAATGTGTTTTTAGACTTGCGAAATAGAATAGTCTATACGAAACACAGGGTTCATGGAAATTTCGAAGGATTCTTTTAATTGTTTGAAATAATTTATTCAAGAACGATATTGGTTAATTAATCATCCATTTAAACGTAGTAATCAAGTAATATATAGTTTAAATATTGCAAATTGTTAAATAAAATATAATACTAACAAATGTTGCATTCGTGTTAGAGCGTAATCATAAATAATTAATACAATGCTACTCTTTCAAAAAAGTGCTAATTTTTAACAATCATTATAGATCTATGACATACTTCTTTCGAAAACACACATTAATGTGATCTACGTACAGCATAGCGATAAAAATTCTGAACCGGCGTTCGATAGACCTTAACTTGCACTTCACCAGTAAAATCAGGATGCAGCCATTCTATTTCATGGTAATTATTGAGTGCCGATTATATCTGCGTCATCGCATCAAACGCTAAATGAATAATGACATAATCAGATCAAGCCTGTCAGATGCCTAGTGCAGGTACCGATTAATACTACTAGTACTACTTCCACTACTGCCATTACTATTACTACTATTATTACGATCCTATAACCACTACTACACTACTATTACTATCAGTACTATTATTACTACATCCACTTCTACCAGTACGTGTACTTCTACCCATGATACTACTAAGTGTACTACTACTACTCCTACCATCACCACCACCACAAATACGATCACTAATAATACAAATTACTAATACTGTTATTAATATTACTAATAATAATAATACTATTTCTTATTCTAATACGAATATTATTACTTATATTACTACTGATGCTGCTTCTTTTACTACCAATACCACTATTATTGCTAAACAACATAACATCCGCATGTTATACTGATGCTTCACTGATTCTATTGCTGGAAAATCGTCAGTATGCATGGACTTTGGACTGGCACCATGAACAATTTCTGTAATGACTATGAGTACAAATAACGAAATTTTGAAAGCCAAATATTACAATCAAAAAATATTGAAAAATTCAGGAGAATTTAAAATGACAAATTTAAAGCAGGCCAAAGTGCGTTTGTTCGAACAAAAAATGTCTAAAATAAGGTGCTATACAGAAACAAAATATTTTCATACAAGTTAAGTATTAACAAGATAAAATAAAAAGCTGGCGCAACAAACAAAATTGAAGGAATTTCTTTGTTGCGAACCTGGATTACTTGAAATTACCTGATCTGCGTTTTGACTAACGCAGCTTTCATTGTTCCAGTAATTTTCTTTTTGCAAAATATTTCGACCTACCTTACCGTAGGCCTTCATCAGTTTCACTTCACGAAAAAAATGAAGCAAGCGCGTTATTTCCTCTAGTCATAATATTTATATACCTCAGACTGACCTTTTATTAGATATTCGCGTGTCACATGTGTGTGTGTGCATTTTCATAACCGTACATGTACGTACATGTGTATCAAAAATAATTTAACCAAGTTTTTTAGTTATGCATACACATACACATGCACATGCGTGGCGTGCGCCAATAACTGTTATTAACTTGTCTATTTTGAGTACAACCTAGTGGTATGAATTGTAATTTAACATGTGCATTAGTCTTTCGGACTTCTGGTTTTATCACTCATGGCATGTTTCTTTGACGAGTGGTTCTGAATTATGGGTCTCCTCCATCTCAGTTACGTCATTAACATTGAGTGTGTAAAACGAATAGTTATCGCATGCAAATTGATAAATTATTATTCAGCCACTCTGGTCTAAATTAGTCAGATGCAAACAACGGTTATGAAAATGCGCACACACACACACACATGTGACACGCGAATATCTAATGAAAGGTCAGTCTGAGGTATATAAATATTATGACTAGAGGAAATAACGCGCTTGCTTCATGTTTTCGTGAAATGCAACTGATGAAGGCCTACGGTAGAGTAGGTCTTAAAAACAAACAAAATTGTCTGAAAAGCTCATTGGCACACTCTGCACATCAGGTTAATGTAACAACACCGGAAGTTACAGATAGGATACGATATTAATCACTGGATGACGCCGCGACTTACAATCACCTGCCAGAAAACACTCATACTACAACCAACTCTGGGGGTTTGAGCGCTGAGTTGCATGGCTCCGAACTAAATACGTATAGATTTAAATGACTTTACAGTAAGGACAAAACTGATCTAGAAGGTTACCTAAATTTGTTACTTTATTCACCATTTAATTCATGCTGATAAAATTTAGAAGTAGTCAAAGATTTTCATCATATTTTAATTCAATGTTAACTGGAAACGACAAATCAAGGATGACTAGTTGCTACATTTCGTCGAAAGCAGTATGCAAAAGATCCCCGCCAAAGGAAAAACTGGCTAAAAAGCAAGTTGGTATATAACTAAAAATTACATGCACTGTGCGGCTTCGGTGGAGTAGGAGAAGAATTGCATGGCTCTGAAATGAATAATCCAAGCTTCAAATCACATTCACGGCAATTATCGTTACTAATGATGTATTACTAATACGGAAGAAGCCAGCCAACTCGATGAATTCTCTTGATTTATTATGCAATATTTAGTTTATACTGACAACAAACATATAATCAATTCATGTCAGTATATATATATATATATATATATATATATATATATATATATATATATATATATATATTGTTATTATAATAATTAATATTATTATTAACGCTATAATATTATTTTTTATTATTATCATCGATATTTATAGTATTAATATTATTGTTATAATTACAATAATAGTAATAATAATAATTTTTGTTATTTTATCATTATTATTATTATTATCAATAATCATTTATTATTAGGAAGAGAAAAAACATTCATTACCAAGGTGCGGGGTTTTTGTGTGTAATAATTTGAGAGTACTTAACGATACATTACAATACTTCATTTTTACACGCTCTGGGTTTTCATTTGCTTAAAGGTTTGACAACTAGTCTAATTTTCAGTTTTACTGATTATTGCGTGTAGATTTGTGAGTTCGTATGTGTGTGTTTGCCAAACAGTGCTCCGATCAACGCAATCAGCTTTCTATGACAATGTTCGATGATAATGGTGCATTATAGAGCAGCCGATTTGAATTTATATACTCGTAAATTTTACTCTTAATACTTTCTGTCGTACAGCTAGCAATGAACTAAACTAAATTGAACGAATAAATTAATTTTCAAAGGTGGCCGAGCTTTGGAGGCTATAATTAATCATCTCCTAGGCATCCGCAGCATAAAAAAGACCTACAGTATATTTTACACGAAAAACGTATTAAAATAGGTGGAGGATTCCAGAGTTCTCTGCACATCTTTTCAAGAGCAGTTGTATCAAGGATCATACATCAGGAATTCTTGACAGAAACCGGTCCAAATGCTGTCACCGGAGACCGCGCACAAATTCTTTGACTGGCAGAAAAGCGCCGTTTATAATGATCTTAGGTCGCGGATCAAAATTGATCACACTGATAATATTTTTCTGTGTTTACCTTCAGTTCGTGCCAGATTAAAACATTATGAGTGCAAATAATGACATCCTTTTGCTCTTCAACTCTTTTAGCCAACATCACATCCTCGTCAACTTATTCGAGGTCCACAAGCCGGCCACCATCAATAACTCTTACGCCAGGGAGTATGAGCGACCACCGTTTTGATTTTAATGCCTTTAAATCCTAATAAAGATGACTTTCTTATTATTTCCAAATGTAATATGGTCACTTTAGAAAAAATCGTGGTTAAATTAGGGGATCTGGAAAGAGAAGTGCAGGCTATTAAACTCTAGTATAGATACCAGATTTTAAGGACGAGTAGGAAAAATGACGATGGAGCAATATGTGGTGTTTCAACAAGCGCTAGACAAAAAGCTTGATGCAATTGTGACGTATATTTTAAGCCAGCTTTCACCTTCAAAAAGCTCCACATTTCGCGCAGTACCGATCTAGCTTAACGTTGAAATCATTGATAATCAAAAGTTGGTAAGAAAGCCGCTTAAAGTCACAAGAAACTTCTGATGTCATTTCAAGAAAATCATTTTTTTCATAAGCAGAATGGTTAAGAATTGGTCAGTATACATCTATGGCTCTGAGGACCCGGTTGCCGACGAAAAACCTGACATAAAATAAACGATAATCTAAAGTTCTACAATCGCGCAAAATTCTTGCTGCTACACTGGATAGCAGAAAGGCGACACCTTACACGACTGAAACATTTCTACATTTGGACAAAATAATAAATACCGTATCGTGTGTGCTAGATTCGAATGAGACATTATCAAGTGCTCAAAGCAATGCTGATTTCTTTGACTCAGTAATACTGCGCTTTGGAAGGTTGCTAGCCGCAAAATACCAACTACCCAAGATGTAAGAGCGCTCATATGCCAAGAACAAATGGATAGATTATTCTTGGGTCTAGGTGCCAGACTGCTTAGAGCTGTTGGTCTACATGTTAGCGTGTTCTTCTGTGATAAATGGGAATTCTTACTCGTTATAATCTTCAAATTAATTCCAGGAACGTGTGAATGTGTGCACGGCAATTTATGATTCAAAGGGTCGAAAAAGAGAGGTTAGTGAATGCAAAGCACATTGGTAGTCGCGCAGTATAAAAAATATTTCCCCTTCCGCTGAGCCGTGCAAGTTAAGGAAAAACTGGCATGTGCAGATGAGCATGAAATTGAGGCCCTATAAAACCAGTTACTTAGTCAGAATCTGGGGAAGGACCATTATCGTTGAGATCCCGTCGGACTAAATATAAAGGACGATTGAACAAAACGATCGATCAGAGGTTGGTAGTTTCTGATGAAACCTTTTAGATGTGGCTTATCTACGAATTTTGTTTTACCTCTTTTGTCGATCTTTGCCAGTAATTATAATATCCTGTTTCAAAATTGGCGCTACACATACACACCCACCCATATATATATATATATATATATATATATATATATGACTATGTTTGTGAGTGTGAATTTAAATGAAAGTTCGAAACCCATTTTATACTGGCAGTAGAGGCTACTACTGAAAAAATTCTTCATTAAGAAACCGCAGTCCACAAAATAGTATCCTCTGCTGACGATGTATAGATATCTGCGAAGATAGAATAAAGAGGAGATGCAGACAGACAGCTAAAGCTATAGTGTTATGACTCATCAAGTATGCTCTTTAACTATGATATTATATTTTTTAAATGATTAAGATTTTTCAGAATTTATCTATAAAACCAATAGTTATATTATTTGCCACCTGGAGAGACGAAACTCTAATGATAACTATTAATTAGAGCTAAATTTTTAAATACGATAGTAATTTCATTCATTATATATATATATATATATATATATATATATGTTTTGTACCAATAATATATTTAATAAGAAAAAGCATATATAACAATAGCCAAATCTGAGGCCGAGAACGCTCGAATTTTAGTATTTAGGACTGAAGTTAATACAACAAAAAGTCCTCGCAAAAGCGCACGAAATAAGATGAAGCAGTTAGCACAATTATGGAAGCAGTCTTCGAGCCGAAGAAGTGAATATAAAATAATAAATATTTTAATTTTTTATTCTAAATGGATGTGCTTTATACGAGCAAACCCTTATGAATAATCGATTTCAAATAAAGCATATATGTTGAGCAAAATGACTTCCGGCGGATTGGGAAAATTAGTAAGAGTATTGTCCGCACAAATGAACAGTTGGACTGCCGAATTATGGATAATTAACTCTCGGCTGGACGACAGACTTATAATAAATTCTTGTAGAATCCGCACAAACGACCTAACCAACATCGATGAAGTCAAAAGTATAGGCATACTTTAGAGTGACTTCTAAAGTCCTAAATAGCTTTATTGAAAAAATCAGAAAAATTAATTATTTTTTGGAATAGACCAATACGTTTGTTTATGACGTGATACAGTGAAATCCGCAAGGAAGCTGTATTGCTGATGTTGCCTTGTCCGAATGCTAACTTGGCTTAATGGTGTTGTGGAGAAGTTTAGTTTGCCTCACTTCTGTGAGTTATCCTGATAAATTTACTCATAGTAACTAGGTATTCTCTCTCTCTCATTAATAATTTGTCTAAAATATTATTTCTGGTATTATTTGTATATTTTTTCACTTATGGTTATAAGGCAGTGAAACATTAGTCACTTTTTACTTTTGTGCGGCTTGGCATAATGATGATGAATACGTATTCCGTTTTCTTATCCATTGCTAAATATTGACGTGAAAAATTAAATACACTTTACAATCTAAAAGGATAATTTTTGCGTTAGTATTCCCAAGTTCCAATAAGTAATAACGTGCACACTTTAGAACTATCTTATAAAAGATCTGAAAAACTGTCATTGTGGTGTGAAGAGATACCGGAAATCCACATGCACAGTACGCCCATTGACGGAGACTGTTTGTCAGGAGTGAAAAAATACTAATTTCTAGTTACGATCTTGGATAACAATGACAACCATCTCCCATATCAAATAGAGGAGATCCACTGGTGTTTTGTCGGCATTTCAGAGCCGCAAAATTTAAAGAACTCTAAAGCCATCAGAAGTTGAGCGGTCAATATTTTATGGTTTGACAATTCTGATGACTCTGTACACTGAACGATTCAATAGTACGCATGCCAACATAGTTGTCGATCTATCTGTGGGCGATAGCTAATATGACACTAAAATCGCGCTTAAAACAACCTAAAATCAAACAATATATTATACCAATAACGGTGTAAAAATTAAACCGCACAGAACGAGATCTTCCAGCTTGCTTTTTAAGGAGAAATGCCCATGGATAAGGCTGCTCATGTATGACGATTAGTAGTCAAATTTTTTAACTACTTGTTCAGATTATTATTCAGAAAACCTCGATCGTTGATGATTAAACAATCACACTGCTTTTGTTTCATTCCTGACACTAACCGGACTTCATACAGACGATTTTTCAGTGGCAACTACTCAGCCACAGAATGGTTTGCAGTAAACTCCTGGTTCATGAACGACGAGGAAGAAAACGCCCACGTCTACAGGTGGCCAGAGAGGCAATGTATACTGTTTAAAATGAGTTGATAGCCGACCATGAGAAAAGCGATAATTTTCATCAAACAGGCACCACCGAAATACATGGTTACTAAAGAGCCACCTGGTAGATCGAGAAACAGCAAAGCAGGCAATCATGGACGGTGGGAATCACACTACCGAATTGTTAGATCAGTGCCGGCTCCACCAGCATAAAGGGCAATAATGAAACCAGTCTGGCCGGAAGGCCGACAAATACACGTATTAATGTTTTATACCAAACCAGGCGACGCATTTGACCAACCGATTAGCGCAATGTATTGAAAACGTATTACATATGTAGGCATTAAGCCATCTTAGCCGATCCGAAAGCTGCTTGACACATAACCAGATAAGTCAATTTTTCTTCGCGCATGGGCTTTGATGCTATCGCGCTTATGTGAAGTGAAGGGATGTCCATCAAAGAGTAAGTCATACAGAACGTGTTACATTTCATCAAAAACCCAAAACAGCAACGCAACACCTTTGAAATACTTATGCTTCACTTTCGTGCAACCATTAGAAGAAAGAAAATTGATGGATTTTTTAAACGATAATAATGTCAATATTAATACTAGTAGTAGTAGTAGTAGTAGTAGTAATAATAATAACTACAGAAAAACTAATAATCGTCATTATAATAAGCATTATCGTCAGAACAATAATGACACTTTGAACAACAACAATAATGATAATAATAATAATAATAATAATAATAATAATAATAATAATAATAATGATGATGATGATAATGATAATAATAATAATAATAATAATAAAGCATAGACTTCACTAAGGAACAAGGCCATATCAATCTCTATAAAGCACAATCTGGGCCACAAGTATTTTATTAATGTAATTTCCACTGAATCGCTTCATACAAAAGGCCGAATTTCGCGGTTAACTCTGCAAACCTAAGGCAAGAAAGTTAAGATGATTTTAATATAGATCTGAGGCTAAATCGTCACTAAGACCTACTTGACGTTATATCGCGCATAACTTACAACAAATAACTAGGATGTGTACGTGGGCCCCATCCTTCTTGTCAAACTGATCTTATACTGATCAATTTGATTCCGGTCCACTTCAGATATTTTTCAAGCCAAAACCAGTCTACCCTGTTTCAAACACCAGTCTGGCGCCAACTTAGAGAGCAGTGTGCAACTGGGCAACCGAAATGTAAAACGTAACCTAGACAGCGCAATTAATGTAGCCTAAAAAAATCCCAATAAATGGAACCAAATATACGTCTTCCGATATCGACGTTCTGTATTAAATGTTGATAAACTTTATCAGCTACACTTCCTAACCGGCGGTTAGTTTATGCCCGAAAGTGTCTAAGAATTTCAATACCACAGATCCGTCTCACTAACCCATAGGCAGACGCACTGATCACATGACTTTAAAGGCAGCGAAAGCCTCGTTTCTACATAAATGGCGAGGTAGAAAAGGCTACTCTAGCTTGCACGAATCTCATACTCGTCTCATTACTCATATTGCCTGAGTTACTGATAAAGCTAATGAGACATGTGAACTGATTAGCTAATATTCAATTTTTTACCTTGAAGCCGCAGAGTTCGAGTATGTGATGAGTGATCCAGTAGTAGTATCTCACCTTTATTGTGTGCTTAAGTCATACCGAAAGACGATAGGACGACCTCTAATCTATTTAAGGAGGCTTTGATAGTATATCGGTTTTCAAAAAATAGTACATTATCATCTGCATAGTCCAGGTCGACTACTCTGTTACATGGGAGAACTTCAACGGCCGCGACCTGGGTGTACAGAAAAGCATATTTTGTAACGTCATACATTACGAAATTGAACAAAACGTCGAACACTACTACAGGTAGCAAAGATCTGTGATAATTAATTTTAAACCTTTATATGACCAAAAATCTTCTTTTTAGAAGCTTGTTTATTTACTAATTTAGGAGGCATACCATTTTTCGATAGACTAATGAATAAAATTTTGCGAAGCGCTGGGTAAAATACGCCCTTGAAGTCTACAAAAATGACTATAGTAGAACAGCGATACAATGTAGATGCCTCAAGATAAATATCTGAAATATACAATCTCGTCCAGGCCGGAGTTCTTCCCGCTCGTAATTCAGCATGAGATGCACAAAAAGCTCTGAGACGGCGTAGTATAACAAAAACAAATAACCTGGACACAAAAGAATCTAGCCTACAACACGATAGCGATCGGAAGAACCGCGATTGTGGATCGAGACTGATGTAGGCGCCAATGAAAATTTTATTTCACGCATTGAAAACGACAACTTTTAAGACCATTTATAGGTTCGTTTTTAAGAAGTTTCGTGGGTCTTCTGCAGAGTACAATGGTGATCACACATAAACAGAAGAAAGAACTGGCGTGAAAGTGAAATATTTCGGCTAAGTCGTTTTCTCGGAGGGTTGTCGGGCCAATGCAGTACCACCAAAACCCAATACCAGATAAGAAGTTCAGCGATTCCTGGCCTGATTAATTTTTAAATAGTCTACTTGCCAACGAAGCCACGACGCGGAAATCGTTACAAGAAGTGCTTTTCCGATTGATAGAGATGAAGTACCAAGCCTTCGACACTGAAAGCGAAAATTGATCGAGGCACGGTCATAAGTTTTCCATTCCGTCAGAAGCCACTTTTTTAATGCAAAAAATGCTTTATTTTTAATCAATTTTTTATAGGAGTTTGCTCGTATAAAGCGTGTCCATTTAGTACAATCAAATAAAAATATTTATCATATTATATTCACTTCTGCGGATCGAAGTCGGCAATTATCATTGTGCTGACTGCTTCATCTTATTTCGTGCACTTCTGCGAGGACTTTCTGATGAATTCGTGTCAGCCCTAGATAGGACACTAGGAGCGTTCTGGACCACAAATGTGGCTATTGCTACAGGTTGATCACTCAAAACTGAATTTTCTATTATTGCGGGTCTGAAAACTTTACCTTAAAATTATTTTTAACACCCGCGAAATCAATGATTGCTTAAATGAATAACTTACATACGTGCTGCGAATTTTGCGAACAATTTATTTTCGTGACAACTTAAAAATATGCAGCTGAAAATGTAGTCAATTACAAATAAAGCGAGACAACGAAGAAGAGCTACGTGTCTCTTGTTTTCTATACATTAAATATAGATTGCGGTTTGATTCTCGCTAGTTAGTTCGCCATTGTGCTTTTAAAATGACGACAGTAGGCCAAAACGTGTCAGTAAAATCGAGTGATCGTAGATTTCATCGCTGTGCGACTGTTTAATTAAAAGTTGGTTGATATTTCTATGATGTATAAAAACAATAAACGTAATAAGTTATTAAAGCAAACATTGTTTTGATTCCACGGCTTGACAAGCATTTTAATGTGGTCATTAATTAAGTATACAGTTTACAATGGTAACTTTTTCGTCCCATTTACCAGCATATGATATGGTTAAAAACATAATTCACTGAGCGTAAATATTTGTTAAAAATAGATCCTTATTGACGGAATGTCAGGTTAATACTTTACGCGACACCTCAAACAAATAAGCTTGGAATTTTCCAACAATCGGTTAGATTGCAATTGTGTATTAAGTTTTGCGCAACTAGTAACAAGTTAGTTCACATATGAACAGAAGGATAAACCAAAGACAGTATGAACGGAACGTATAATCTCGTGCAAATCTGTTTCGTGCTTACTGACGATTGATCAGTAGGAGCCGGTATTACACACTTTATGAGATTATACGTTCCGTTCATGTTGTCTTTGGTTTATCATTCTGGTCATATTTGAACTAATTTGTTACTATGTGCGCATCACCTAATACACAATTGCATATATATTATTTTTCCGCCACAAACAGTATTTAACTGTTCGTTAAGATTGTTTGACGGATAGGAAACTCAATAATTAAATCTAATATGCTTTCAGGCATGTTTTGTAATCAATTTAAATGTTTTTAAATAATTCTATACATATTTACACTAGAACAGTATTTTCAGCAAAACTTAATTACGTTACCATTTAGATCTGATTCATCCCTGTTTATAACTGCTGCTCCATAGCACTCATGTCCGTGTCCTTTTTCCATTTCCGGTAGATCACAACGACACTCAAAAGGAATTGGTCGACCGGTTTGCCTGAAGTAATGTGGTGCCGGAGGTATACTCAACTCTGGGTTGTAGGCATGCGTTATTTTGCAGTCATCTAAGTCGTAGTCAGAGGACATGGCGGAATCGGCTTTACGTGTGCTTTTATTACTCGAATCAACGGCTACAAATCAACAAAACATAGATATATATTTTTGCCTATAAAGAAACAAAATATGCGCACTTATGTATAAAACATGACAAATGTAGTAACCAGTTAGTCCAAATAATGCACAGAATAACGATAAATGGTACTTTTAAAGGTGATCTTCCAGCTGAGATGTTCAAAAGAAAAGTACTTCGAGCGACTAAAGCTCAGTTCCCGTCGATACATGTGAGAGTTGTGTTCGACATAACAAAACTTATGCGAATTAATAAAATACCAGCCTCTCTGTGACGTCCATACTATTATCTGTATACGCAGTTCAATGTACCTACAACGCTCAGTAAATCGACGGATTAAAAGAGGCTCAATACACGAATAAAACAGTGTTTTCATCAACATTTATTAAAATGGGATACAGCACCTGTACAAAAATCAGCGATTTGCTAATGTATACCACTCACAGGTCAAGTTGTCAGTCGTAATAAATTTTCAATTCTATACAAAGCAATATCTGATAAAAATTCTTTCGGTTATTGATGAGATCATCATCACGATCATCCACAGCCATGCAAAAGCCAAAAGTGACTAATGTTTCACTGCCCAATTACCATGAGTTGTTCATGGTTATATGTGGACTGTAAAAGAACACTAGGTTGCCAATTCCTAGTGAGTATTGATGGTATCGCAATTAACAAGCGTAATCCTTGCTTAAATGTGTAAAAATAATTAAAAAAGAAGTCAAGTTGGACCGGAAATGAAACATCACAGGCAAACCTTTAATAGTCGCAGACGTGTCTCAAAATACGGCACCCATTAATTGCGGACACATTCAAGATAAAGGCGATGATGCATCGTATGGCTCTACGAAAAATATGTGGTCTACGTTGCGCAATAGCAAGATAGACATAGTTAATATGTGACTGGTTAGAATAAATGTACATTTATGAGTGGATGAGCTAAAATAACATTAATGGATCCAGAATATTGTCTGCAGATACCGATATCAATAATATTTATTAATAAATGTTATTCCATGGAGTACGTTGTTTTTTCTCATATATATATATATATATATATATATATATATATTTATATATAATGGAATTGGTGTTTGTCCCAAGCCCATAAGCCTGATTTAAATAATCAATTCAAACACTCCATTTAACCGGTAGATGCAGTCTCCAGCATGACTTTTCTTTTACCAGAGATTATAGAAAAACAGTTGTTAATGCCACTCTCAATCATTATGCATCCATAAACATGAGTGATTAGTTGATCAACTTACGTAGGGCAATCGCACAGTCGGTTAATACCCATAATGAAAGAATATAGCAATTCCAAAACCCGTATCAAACCAAATGATGACTACACGCCTAAAATCGAGCAAAATATTGATGAAACCTCTCAGGTATGCTCACAAGATATTGCCTTAAAGATAATTACATTAAACAATAACATAAATCGGCAAGCAATGAACGATTGGTCTGATCTATTGAAATAGAAGGGGCATGTTTGAGAATTGAGCCTGAACTTTTACGTTCTTTTATTGCGTACTACCTGCCTATTTCAATTTCCTGCCCCTTTTAGCATTTAGAAAATATACAATTATGCTATTTTTAGATACTTAAGTAGAAAATGAGAAAGAAACGTTTCATTTATCTGATAAAATTTCTTTTTTAATTGGCAAAATATAATGGTATTATAAATTTTCTGAAGGCTTGCATTAAAAAAACATTCTATCAAACATCATTCACTGTGAATCAGATAATGAAGCAAGTCTTAGCATACAAATCACGTGTGTATTATTGGGATTTCAAAAGAGGCAATTTATTGACAAAGTTTTGCATTCGCATACTGCAAATAATATCAAATTATTTCATTGACTAATTTTATCTAATGACACGACATTAAACCTACCATCATGTATTAAAGCAAATTCGTCTGTGTCATCAAACTCCATGGATGATATGAGATCATTCAAGTGTCCTGGAGGAAGGTCGTCTAAATCAAGATGAGTTGGCCATTCACACGGATCCATTTGTTTCTGAAGGAAATTTACCAATTATCCAATAACAATAAAATGTAATTAATTAAATCTAAAGTCTAAAAGGTAGGACGATTCCAAGCATTAATGCGCCACTATAGCCCAAAATGCAACGTTCCAAATTTATAGCCAAAGAAAACGAGTCGTTTGTTGAATTCAACTCAAATAAATGCGCTCATTAAAATGTAAAATTAAACGCATGGTTTCCCAACAAGTTCGCAGACTCAATTAATGACTGCTATCTGTCTAGTAAAAAGTCTATCTATTATTACCAATCAACCCCTATGAGGAATAACGGACAATAAAAAAAGAAAAACGTGCATAATTTGTTGCGCAATCCTAGCGAGTTAAAGAATTTATGGACACGAGTATTTGAGATCTCTGATTGGAAGCATGTCGATTCTAAATCATCAACCTCATCGACACCGACAGCATAACAAGAGCCATTAATAACTGATGTTTTACTCCCAAATACCTATGAGACAAATGAAATTTTAAAAATTATTAACATAAAAAATTACATTTCTTCAAAAAGTGTAACCAATAAAGCCAAATTTATTCATTTTTAGCAAGAAAAAAATTAATAGACGGACATTTACGAAGTGGAGGATCAAATTCACATGGAGATAATTACCTAGGCAACACAAAAGAAACGAGGCAACTTAGACATCTACACACACTTTTATGGCCAAGTCAACTTTAAGGTAAATCGACATTGGCAATACAACCTCCTTGCAGTTTCCAATATATCGCTTCATAAAAAACAACCGGACCTCGAAGTTAACACCACCCTAATAAAAAAAACAATTTAAGATGTTTTCATTGGAAATCTGCCGATACATCGCCACTGAGCTCGATTTGATACGACATCGCGCAGGTTTTCCAACCAAGAACAAGAATGCGCAATTTTATCCCATCCTGGTAGACGAATGAGTATTATACTACCCAATTTAGTCGTAGTTGAGTTTAGCTGATTCAGCCATGTCAAAATCTGACTGCCTTGTTTCTTACACCAATCCAGTGCAGGCTGAAAGAATAATTCTCTATTAGGCAAGCAAATTGAGGCCATACGTAACATGTAACCGAGCCAGCGCAACTGATGGAGCTTGTTGGCCGCTCTAAAAATACGTCTCTGGATGTCAGTGTTGCTGTTTGTTGTTGCTAACCTATGTGTGTTAATCATCTCAAACAACGGTGTTCGAATGCCTGTAAGCGTCTATAATCTTAGGCTTCAAAAGAGTTTCACTAACATATGACAAAGCCTTACTTGCAGATACATTGCACGGACAGCTTTTATGGCAAAGTGAGATGCTTTTGTTTTTCAATAAATGACGAAGGTTGGAGAAATTTACTCCAGCTTTCGCGATTCTAAAGTTCATTTTGTCATTCACATTGCTTGAGTTACTAATACAACAACCATATTGCGTAAACCAGTCAACTACGCCCATATCCTCGTTTTTGAAGCTGAGTTGAAGTGAGTGACTGGTAATCCTGTAGAAGTAACTTACATACAAAAGCTGCGTATTTACTATCGTAAGACGGAACGATGATTGCTAATATATACAAGATGGACTTGGTAGATATTCGGTTACTGAATAATAATACAATACAAGCCCTAAGACGACGTAAGTTAAGTGAAGTATCTAAAATAGACACGACTGGATTCCGATTTATGATGGTTACCAACAACGAATAAATAACGTTGACATTCGTAGACGTATTTTTGGATTTGACAATAAGTGCTCCTCATCAGAAAGAAAATAAGGCTCCACCGACTTCGTTGGCTCGGTCACGTTTTGCGTATGTCCTCAATTCGATTGACCGGTAGAGTTCAGTTATCTCATCCAGCACCAGATTGGCGTAAGAAACAAAGTTGGCAGATTTTGATATGGCAGAAACAGTGTAAGTCACTGATATCCAAATTGGGTAGTATAAGACCCAATTGTCTGGCAGGATGGGGTCCACGTGCACATCATAGGTCTTGGTTACAAACCCTTAGCGATATGGCATCGAATCGAGCTCAGTGGCAATTTTGCTGCAGATGTCCAATAAAATCACCTTCATAACTTTCTTTTCTTAGTATGACAACGTTAGCTGCTAGGATTGGCTTTTGTTTAGGACATAATAAATTGAAACCTGAACTGCCGACGTTGCCTTGCCTTAAAGCTGACTTTGCCATAAATGTAAGTATATATATGCAAGTATGTATTAGGTGTTGCGAACCTAGTAACAAATTAGTTCAGTTGTGACCAGAAGGATAAACCAAAGACGTCATGAACGGAAATTATAATCTCATGCACATTCGTTTCGTTCTTACCGGTGACTCATCAGTAGGAGCCGGTATTACGCCCTTTAACCACTATATATTTGGGTGAGGAATGTGGGATAATAGGTTTTGTAGAGGCTTAGTTTGCCTCACTTCTGTGATTTATCAAGATGAATATGATCATAGTAACTAGGTACTCTCTCTCTCTCTCTCTCTCTCTCGTAAATCTCACTAATAATTTGTGTGCCCATATTATTAATTTCGTCGTTATTTATCAAAATTTGTTTGTTTTTTATTTTGCTTCGTAAGGCAGTGAAGCATTAGTTACTATTGGCTTTTGTATGGCTGTGCATGATGAAGATGGCAACCGTTTGTGTAGAAAGGAATGATGGTCGACTTGTTCAAAGAAACCGGCACAATCTCTTCGTTTCATATGGTACGAAAAAGATAAGTCAGCGCCCTATAAATGATGTCGCCACTATTCTTAAATAAGGTCGGAAGCAAATCATCGAGGCCTGCAACTTTGCAGTTTTTAAGATTCAGGATTGCAATGCATAATTCTAACTCCGATGGTTGTTCGAGATTAGCGTTCTACATTGTTGATACAGATATACCACTGGGAAACGGACCGATGCAGGTGCCTAGGAAAATTTTACTTCGAAGTGTTCAGTCAACCTATAAGGACGACAAGCTCTATCTGTTACTAGATTATTGATGTAATTATTTATTGTTTCGCTAACGGTTAGTTTTCTCGAATCTATTGCACAAAACAGCTGTAACAACTATCGGATGTTACCTAATACAAAAGCTTCGTTCATTTTTTCAACCTTCGTGGTCCAAAAGTATTCAATATCAACCATTAGACTATTTCAGTTGGGCTGTAAAAGAATGCCGGGGTCGCTCATTTCTAGAAGAGATGGCTCATATTCAGAGTTGTTCTTCTCCTAGATAGCCTGCCATCCAAGACTGACAAGCATTATCTGCCCAGATGGTCATGGCTAAAATTTTCTTTAGTAGCAGAAACTTGCTCTTCGCGTCTGGCACGCTTGCTCTCATATCATCACTACACATTTAACACAGGGTATCACTGCGTAGTTGAATCTAACTCGAGGCTTCACAAAAAACGGGATTGTGATTGTATCAAATTAGGCTCCACAGTGTTCATGCTTCCATTAACTGGCTGACTAACAAGTTCCCGAGTGTATCAGACCGGAAATTTCTATGCAAACAGGCCTAAATTAATAGATTTTTTTCTTCGTGATGAAACTAACTAGATTTTTTGCTTACTCAAATAATATTTCGAATAGATTATTTTTCTGATCTTCAATAGTTAAGAGAGCGCAACATAGAATTTATCAAAAAGATTAAGAATTAATTATTCCAAATAAACACACACACAAGTCTTGTGGTGTTCGATGTTAACTTTGCTTTGAATGACAAAGCATCTCCCGGCAGCGCAGCTTCTTTTTATGTTAAATTAGTTTTTTGTTAATGATTATGAAGCTTCTTCGCGTTTTTCTTACGTTTTAACCGTTCTATTCATGGTCATCTTCAGAACTCGTTCAATAGTCACATAAATGGTAACAACTGAAAGTAAAACAGAGACACGCCAAATCACAGCAATACATCAGAATTTAAGAGCTTATGCTTCACTGTGGCATAACTTCAGAATTCATAGATCATGTAGAATTACTAAACCCGCCATTATTTTGTGTTAGTAATGTGAATTAAGAAATTTAATGTTTATTGAAGCAAAAAAATTGGTTCCTAAAACAGCGCATTAGAAAAGTTACGCTTCAATACAAAAATTATTTGTCAATTTAAATGACTAAATTCAAGGATAGGTTCCAGCTACAAAGAAAAGGTTTGGTCTCCTGTTCATATTGGAAACGCGCGCGCGCGAGAGAGAGAGAGAGAGGCAGCAGATAACAGCGAGAGACAATATAGTTTTTATTTAAAAGATGGCCAGAAATGACTGCAACACAACAAAAATATGTAGAAAATTTCCAATAGAGAAATAATAACTGACTCTATAAAAGTGATCAGCTCGAAGTGCATACACATCGGTAGGTATAGGAAGAGAAACATCCTGGTTTGAACGTTGTACACAGGTAGCATTAGTATTATAGCTGTTGGCTACTGAACCTTCTTCCTCTGCTCCAGTGCAATACTCCTTGTTTGACGACGATGGGCACAAGTGGCGAAGTTCACAGAGAGCTGGATTATTAAGGCACTCCAGTAAAGCGCACTCAGTGGCGACATGTGAATTGTCTTTCTTCTTTTGTGTTTTATGTGCATTCAAATGTAGAAATCGAAAGATAACAATAATAGATTAAGTTCATAGTGGGTGTGCTCTATTGAAAAGAAATAAAATATAATCTATGATCGGCTAAAATGTGTGTTTTGAATCATCGATAAAGCGCAAAGAAATCAGGATTTGTGTTTCTAAAATAATTTAAATTACGTAAAGACAAGAGGGTGACTGCGTTTTTTACTGCCCAGCAAAGAACATCCGCTATTTGTCCTAGGATATGAATATATTTGGCAAGCGTTTCATAAGGAAATCTGAGATCTAAACAAATTGTAGTCCAAAGTGCAAATTTTTCAGTTAAAAAATCGAGATTTAGGACGACAGATGTTGCCCTAAGCCGGAAACATATAGTCATCAACTGCAATTTTGTCACAAGCCAATGAATGCTGATATACTCCGGTTGATTGTGCACCAAAAAGGGTAATATCAGCCATTATTGGCTACCCGAAGTATTATTTATCTAAAAACGTACGCAAATTTTCGGTCAACTTATGTAAGACGATCGACAAGAAGGTTAGCTTCTACAGTTAAAAGCATAGCAATTTAAAATTCTGTGTTAAATCTAATGGTGAATACACGACCACACTTCAGTCTCACATTATAAACATTTAAAACGTATGCTCGCCTACTATGGTTATCAAGAAAATTAATTAATTCAAAAACAAAAATGAGTTTTGACTTTATGAAGCGCTATGAATTATCAAATCTTAGTCTGATTTAAAAACGCTGGACAAGCATGCACGGGCGTTGATCCTCCATTTGAGTTGATGCAAAAAAATAATTTTAGATTACTTTATTTCACAGTCATTTCCTAATTTTATTTTCTGTTTAGTTGGCCTTTCCAAAACATGGGCATATTTTCAATTTCAGATACTTGAGAAGAATATAGGAAATAAATACTTCAGTATCTGACAAAATATCTTTTTATCTTAGTTCGTAGGAAAAGTATAGTGAATTTTTTAAAAGCAAAAATTAAAAAAAATTATTGGAGCACTTCTGATTACCAATCACGCCGAAGTTTAAAGACTTCATGATAAATTATACCAAAAAGGAGCACATTATGCATACCCTATGTTAGAGACGTTAATGCTTAAATTAACCGAAGTTGCTGAAGACCTAGCTGCAACTATTTTCAGCTTAGCTGTTGCTCTGTAGATGCTGCTAAAATATTTTCTCTCTCCACGGCGATGAAACCGGACCCTT